>CM069412.1:179339291-179504239 GCA_035609135.1 Eleutherodactylus coqui | reverse complement strand
TGATATGGACCATGCTGGCATAACGAGCGTATTTCAGTATCTCATGTATATAGTGATATGGAGCATGCTGGTATAGCCTGGGTATCTCAGTATCTCCTGTATTTGGTGATATGGACCATGCTGGCATAACCAGGGTATCTCAGTATCTCATGTATATAGTGATATGGAGCATGCTGGTATAACCTGGGTTTCTCAGTATCTCCTGTATATAGTGATATGGACCATGCTGGCATAACCAGCGTATTTCAGTATCTCATGTATATAGTGATATGGAGCATGCTGGTATAGCCTGGGTATCTCAGTATCTCCTGTATTTGGTGATATGGACCATGCTGGCATAACCAGGGTATCTCAGAGTCTCATGTATATAGTGATATGGAGCATGCTGGTATAACCTGGGTATCTCAGTAACTCCTGTACATAGTCATATGGAGTATGCTGGTATAACCTGGGCATCTCAGTAACTCCTGTACATAGTGATATGGAGCATGCTGGTATAACCTGGGCATCTCAGTAACTCCTGTACATAGTGATATGGACCATGCTGGTATAACCTGGGTATCTCAGTAACTCCTGTATTTAGTGATATGGAGCATGCTGGTATAACCTGGGTATCTCAGTATCGCCTGTATATGATTGCACACTTTACATACAATTAAAAGATGCATCAAAAACCTGCAAGTGATTTAGAAAAAAAAATGCATCTGTTGTTTGAATCTTCATGCGGTTTATGCCCCGGACTCAGGCAGGAGGTGTTCCCCAGGTGTCGCCCACACAGGTACGCCCATCTCAGGTGAAGATGGAGTAGCACGAATCATAATTCCATAGAATGTTCTTTCATTGCTCATCTGTCCAATATCGCCGCTCCTTGCATCATTGTAGCCGGCCGGGAGGGGAGTAGGCAGCTGAGCGATAAGTGTTCAGCCTCCTGTTACAGACAATGCTGACCCCTTTTCTGTCCATCAGTCATACATCATCAAGAATGCTAACATAACCCTTTCTCTGCCCTAGACCACCAGGGATACTGACATTGACCAGATCCAGCCGTAAATTATATGGCACCCGGGACAGAATTTATTTTGGCGCCTCCCTTTATCCCCGGCCATAAATAAGAACCATATATACTATACAATGTAAAACTTTTAGGCCGTTGCGGAGAAAATGCTGCAAAGTAAGAATTTCTTTCAAAAACAGATGTTTGATAGACTCCAAATTTACTCTGCAGCAGACCAACAACCCCAAACATCCAGCCGATATCAATAACTAGAGTCCTGGTTGAAAACTGCTAGGTTGCACAGCAAACATTTTAATACCCCCCTCCCCCAACCTCCTGTCTTCCCCATCAGCATGCAACCAATTGACACAGTTTGTAAGTGGATGGCTCTCTGCTGGAATAACAAAGAGGTTTGTGAATAAACAAGTAAGTTTACACTTCTCACAGAGGCACACCCTGCTTAATTGTTGCAGTTCAGAAAAAAAACGGAACAATATACTTGGTTGGTATAGCTCAGACTTAGTGGGATATTAAGGAACAGCAACTGTAATTTTCAGAGCGGTCTTTTACTGGAGCCCAAAGATGTGTGAGGTTTGCCTCAAATTCCCCAGAAGTCAGGTTGCACCCAATAAGATTGTAGGCTTCTACCCATACCAACTGTGCTGCTATGCATCTCTGTGGGGCTATTCCCTGACACAGCCTGCTCCTTCTAGCTGTTTTTTGGGTGGTTTCACCAATCGTCTTGTCTAGGTTTGCCCGGCCTCCTTGTGGGGTTTAGTGGCTGCTAGACCGTGCCAGCGAACATACAAGCAAACACATCACCCAACACCCTTGGCAAATGGAGTAAGGTGCTTCATCACTGGGTGGTCAACACAATGCAAGTCCTAGTCCTTCTAGACAAGGGTAATGTCTCAAAGAGAACCACTCACTTACAACCTGGAACAGCAACTTCACTTTAACTTGTCCCCTATGGAAGATGTAATGTATCCATATTTACCTATATAATATGTGTGGTTAGGGAGGGAGGTGATGGTTGTATATAATGGGATCAAGGGTATACCTACGATGGAAGCAGCCCATACAGCTGCCAAGGGGCCTCTGGAGAGATGAAGCCCATCCCTACTCTTCTTATAGACCCTATAATGTTATCCAATGGAAGCATGTGGAATTAACCTGCAGATCGTGGAAGGATTCTAGACTTTTTCTCCTTCACTTTTGCACTAGTCATTACCTGTCAGTCTGAGACGTCTTATCTGAGCCTATCAGCAGAAGAGTAGCTGTCAGTCTGTCACTCCAATCCTCCATCTACTATTATGGTGAAATTACCGTAGAGGAGCAATGACAATAGTCATTCAGAGGTTTATAGGCTCTGAGCACACAAGTGTAGAAGTACAATACTCTGCATTCATATTTCATTGAACAGGGGTGTCAAGATTAACAAAAACAATGATTTCTTTAAAAAAATTACATTCATATGCAGTTTTAAAAAATACCTCTTTCTGACTAATGTGTCTTAAAAGGGAAGAATCAGGACTTGATATTAAAATGTAGCTTATCTCTAAAAGCTGCTTTAGGGTGACTACCCACTACGTTTTTTTTTTCACTGCGAAATTCGCTGCGTTTTTTTTTCTGCAGGGGTCTATGGGACTTGTAATGTTAAAATCGCAATCGGGCGATATCGCAATTTCGCGGTAAATTGTGATTTTAACATTACAAGTCCCATAGACCACTGCAGAAAAAAAAACGCTGCGAATTTCGCAGTGAAAAAAAACTGTAGTGGGTAGTCACCCTTAAAGGGAACTTTATACCTCCAAACAGCAGCAGAAACTAAATTTGGTCCATAGATAAACAACTGCCCCTTTAATCCCTTAAGCACATGGCGTATTTTGACCATAAGGGCACAACCATTTTGGGGGGATTTTTATCCCACATTTCAAAAGCCATAACTTTTTTATATTTCCGTCGACATGGCCGTATGAGGGCTTGTAGTATTTATAGACACCATTTTTTGGGTACATAAAATATGTTTTTACAGCATTAACCCTTTGCAATCCAATTTTGAATTCAGAGTTTCCTAGGGGGCTTTCTCTTTCTGCCATTATACAATGGCGCCATCTGCTGGCTAGAGCAAGTACTGTGGTATGGAACAAACTGGAGAGACCCCCGACAACAGAGCA
Organism: Eleutherodactylus coqui; assembly: GCA_035609135.1. Classification (NCBI taxonomy): domain Eukaryota; kingdom Metazoa; phylum Chordata; class Amphibia; order Anura; family Eleutherodactylidae; genus Eleutherodactylus; species Eleutherodactylus coqui. Next base: position 179,501,068 of record CM069412.1, on the reverse strand, counting down.
GACAGTAATATATAGTAAGGATACCCTGCCGGACGTCTTTCAACATCGGAGCTGTACAGCCTTCAATCATAAGGTCTTCAGGCGTCAGACAGTGGATTGGAAAGGGTTAATCATACAGCATAAATAACAGAACGCATTTCTTCCTTGGACAGGTACGATTACGACTATATATATATATATATATATATATATATATATATATATATTCTTTAGGTTTTTGCACGGAGTGTGGCAGCGTGTATAAGTAAAAGGGGACAAAAGGTGGCATGAGTAAGTAAAAGGTGGCATGTATAAGTAAAAGGGTGCATGTATAAGGAAAAGGGGGCATATGTAGGTAAAGGGGCTAAATGGGGCATGTATAGGTAAAAGTGGGCAATTAGCAGCATCTGCAGGTAAAACATGGCAAAAGAAATCACAGAATGTTAGAGTTGGAAGCGACCTCCAGGGTCATCGGCTCAGTGCAGGATTCATTAAATCATCCCAAAGGCGGTATGTATAATTAAGAAGGGGCAAAAGGTGGCATGTATAGGTAAAAGGGGGGTAAAAGATAGTATCTGTAGGTAAACGGAGGAAAACAGCAACATCTGTAGGGAAAAGGGGTCAAAAAGCGGTATGTATAGGTAAAAGGGGGCAAAACGTGGCATATTTAGAAGTAGTGAAAGGTGACATATCTAAAAGTGGGCAAGAGATAGCATTCTATCTAAAGGAGGCAAACAGCGGCATTATATATAAGAGGAGGCAAAAAGTAGCATTCTACCTGGCTGAAGGCTGTAAATATCTGCCCCCTGTAAAGCTAATCTACTGTAATAAACAAACTAGTTATTTTAAAGTGGTTATCCAGGTTTTTAAAAGCAATCCCCTTCGCTTATCCTTAGTATAGGCACAACAGGAAGCAAACATAGGTGGCGCTCGGGTTAATGGAACCGCCATAAATAAGCAACACGGAATAAATAGGAAAGCAAAGCACTTACCTCAGCGGGGGGGATATAAAAGAAGAAGGTGCAAGTCCTGCACCAAAATGTGTTAGCTGCACTATTTGTCTATTCTTCCTTGAATTGTCGATATATTCTTGGACTATAGCCTTTGTCTAGACTGGTGGAATTCCTTATTGCTATATTATACGCCAACCTGGATTTAGGGGATAATATTGGTTTCCATATTCTTCCCACTCGATTAAGGCCGGCTGTCCACAGACGATGCGGTATCCCGCGGCGAAGCTCCGCCGCAGGAGTTGCCGCCCAGGAGCCACCGCTGAATCTCCGCCGGTCAGCCCTATCTAATAGATAGGCTGACCGCGGAGAATCAGGGCAATTCGTAGCATGCTGCGAATTGCCCGCCGCGAGAATGGCAATGATTCTCCGCTCATGGACAGGTGCCGGCGCTTTACATAGAAATGTTATGGGAAGCGTCGGCCGGCGTGATTCGCTGGAGCTTTACCGCCTGTGAATAAACTGCCGTGGACAGGGGGCCTACATATTTTATTATTTATTCTGCATGCCTTATTTATGGCTTGTTCATTCCGCTAAGCGTTATTATTCTTCCTGCTGTGCCTGGATTATTGGTGAGCACACTCCATTAACCGATGTCCTACAGACCAGGAATGGACCCTGTGGTATTGTATTCAGTGTGGCCCAGAACATGCTGTGCAAAACTGTATTGTCATTCTGTTATGTGTATTGCACAGCTGCAGCAAATCAGAGGTTAATGTCTGCAAAATGAGAGCTGACTGTTTGTAAATTTATCAATTCTATCCTGTCACGTGTCAGAGAAGTTATAAATGTGAGTGGTTGAGAGTGGGAAAGGGTTCCATGTCTTCTGGAGTCGGAATCAGGAGCTTCTGCTACGTGGGGGCACCTTCAGCCCTCATGTAGTGAAGCATGGAAGAGGAGGGGAGATTTCCCGAGTGTCTGAATCTATGAGGACAGAGTGAGCCCCCAAAAGAGAGTGAGTGAGCAGCAAGTGAGCGTTTCATCCCAAGGCCTAGTGCAGAGGTACTCATCTATCATCATTGTCTTTCACACCCGAGCGTACTGAAGTTTGGGACCACCAGGTGGAGGTACTCTATCTCATTGTTCACACTCAAGCGTCCTGAGGTCTGGGTCTGCCATGTGGAGGTACTCTAGCTTATCCACTGCCTGCACTGTTCTCCGTCTATAATTGCTGTGCCTTGTGTATTGCTGAAGTTATAGCAATTGTAGCATTGTAGCAATGTTACCAGAAGAATAAAAAAGCTATGATTTAAAAAAAAAAAAAACGGACAGAAAAATAAAAATGGATATAACAAGAAAAGGGCCGCAGAGGGAAGGAGTTAATACTATCCACACAAACTTTTCTACAATATCGTGACATTGTTACACTTTATATAATGCATTATGTTTTTCTACATAGTCAATGTAGACCAGTGGTCCCCAACCTTTTTGGCACCAGGGACCGGCTTCAAGCAAGACCATTTTTACAAGGCCCGGCAGGGTTGGGTGGGCATGGGCGGAGGTTTGGTTATATGGCGCGGGGTTATGAAGAGGGTTGGAGTTTAGTGCATACTTATTTAATTATGACATTTAGAATGTCCTGGCAGTACACACATAGGGCAGTATAATATATCCCCCCCCCCCACCTGGCAGCACACACATAGGGCATTATTTAATCTATCCCCCCCCTGCCCCCCCCCCAGCACACACATAGGGAAGCATATAATTTATCTTCCCCCCAGCACACACATAGGGCAGCATATAATTTATCTCCCTCCCCCCCAGCACACACATAGGGCAGCAAATAATTTATCTCCCCTCCCAGCACACACATAGGGCAGCATATAATTTATCTCCCCCCCAGTAACAGACAGCCCCCACCACTCAGTAATAAGCAGCCCCCCCCCCAAAATTAGCAGCCTCCCCCCAGTAATAACCAGCCCCCTCCACAGTAATAACCAGCTGCCCCCACTAATTAGCAGCCCCCCCAGTAATAAGCAGCCCCTCCCCCTGTAATAAGTAGCCCCCAGCCAGTAATAAGCGGCCCCCACCAGTAATAAGCAGCCCCCCCAGTAAGAGGCAGCCACCCCCCAGTAATAGGCAGCCCTCCCCCAGTAATAGGCAGCCACCCCCCAGTAATAGGCAGCCCCCACCCCTGAGTAATAACCAGTTCCCTCCAGTAATAAGCAGCCCCCCCAGTAATAAGCAGCCCCCCCAGTAATAAGCAGCCCTCCCAGTAATAAGCAGCCCTCCCAGTAATAACCAGCCCCCCAGTAATAAGCAGCCCCCACCCCCAGTAATAAGCAGCCCCCCCAGTAGTAAGCAGCCCCCACAGTAATAAGCAGCCCCCCCAGTAGTAAGCAGCCCCCCCAGTAGTAAGCAGCCCCCCCCCCCAGTAATAGGAAGCCACCACCCCTCAGAAATAAACAGCCCCCCCTAGTAATAAGCACCCCCCCAACCCATATACTTACCTCCTCCCTGCTGTCAGCGTCACTCTCTCTCTCTGCTTGCCCTGACGTCAGTGTGCAGCCCAGCACGCTTCCTCCCCGAGTCATCTCCTGCGGAACTAATGAGCAGGGGACTCGGGGAGGAGGATCCTGGCTGCACACTGACGTCAGTGTGCGCCGGGATCAGAGCGATTACCAGCGGGGAGCTGCGGCGCCCCCTCTGGTAATCGCTTCAGTGGTGAGCGGTGTCAGCACGCCGCGGGCCACATAACACGAGGCAGTGGGCCGTAGACCATACAGCCTCCAGAAAAAGCCAGGCCGAAGTGGCACAGCACTTTAATTGCTCCACTTCCTCTGTATTGAAGCCACTGGCACAACGATCAGACCGCCACTGGTTGGACATTGCTCCTAGCGATACACTGCCAATGTCTGTACAGAGACAACCACTATAACGAGAGGTGTAACCAATATAGTAATATACAATATCTTTCTACTGCTGTAGAGTTGACAAGTTTTATGTTTTCATGCTGTTTTTCTTTACTTTTTCTCTTTAACACTAGAAACATTGCACTAGATTTGGTGGCAGTAATTTTCTCCTGAGACCCCAGGTTACTATTGTGTTGTGTGTAGAGATGAGCGAGCATACTCATCCGAGCTTGATGCTCGTTCGAGTATTAGGGTGTTCGGGATGCTCGTTACTCGTGACGAGTACCACGCGATGTTCGAGTTACTTTCATTTTCTTCCCTGAGAAATTTGCGCGCTTTTCTGGCCAATAGAAAGACAGGGAAGGCATTACAACTTCCCCCTGCGACGTTCAAGCCCTATACCACCCCCCTGCAGTGAGTGGCTAGCGAGATTAGGTGTCACCCGAGTATTAAAATCTGCCCCTCCCACGGCTCGCCACAGATGCATTCTGACATAGTTCAGGGAAAGTGTTGTTGATGCCGGAGCTGCTATATGGAGAGTGTTAGGAGTTATTTTAGGTTTCAAGAACCCCAACGGTCCTTCTTAGGCCTTAGTCAGACGGGCGTTTTTTCGCGCAATTTGCGGATCGCATGGCGGATGCGCATCCGCAAATCGCGTGACCGGTGCCCGAAAATCGCCCGAAAATCTGCTCCTAACCGCGTTTCATTAGAAACGGGCTGGAGCTGTCCAGCGCATTGCATTCAATGGAGCCAGCAATACAGCCGACTCCATTGAAAGCAATGCGCTGCGGGCGAGTGTGGGATGAATTGTCGGGAAGGGCTTAAATATATAAGCCCTTCCCTGCAATTCATCCAGAAAAGTGTTAAAATAAAATATATATACTCACCTGCTCCCGGCAGCCGGAGTTCCGCGCGGCCGGCCTGCAGTGGGTGTGAAGGGGGTGTGAGTCAGACCTGCCCCCTGATTGGCTCAGCGCTGAGCCAATCAGGGGGCAGGTCTGACTCACACCCCCTTCACACCCACTGCAGGCCGGCTGCGCGGAACTCCGGCTGCCGGGAGCAGGTGAGTATGTATATATTTTTTATTTTAACACTTTTCTGGATGAATTGCAGGGAAGGGCTTATATATTTAAGCCCTTCCCGACAATTCATCCCGCGATCGTCGGCAGCCCATTGCTTTCAGTGGAACCTGCTGTATTGCTGGCTCCATTGAATTCAATGGGCAAACATCGTTCTTTCTCTGCCACAGCTGTTACAGCTGTGGCAAAGGAGAACGATCTTTATGCTGACAGTGCTGGGGGGGGGGGGCACTCTTGCCGCTATTGTGGCTTAATAGTGGGACCTGGGAACTTGAGATACAGCCCAACATGTAGCCCCTCGCCTGCCCTATCTGTTGCTGTGTCGTTCCCATCACTTTCTTGAATTGCCCCGATTTTCACAAACGAAAACCTTAGCGAGCATCGGCGATATACAAAAATGCTCGGGTCGCCCATTGACTTCAATGGGGTTCGTTACTCGAAACGAACCCTCGAGCATCGCGAAAAGTTCGTCCCGAGTAACGAGCACCCGAGCATTTTGGTGCTCGCTCATCTCTATTCCTGATCTATCTTTCCTTAGCCCACGTAAAAGCGCACTGTATGCGCCATCCTGGCTGGCCGGGCACTTTTACGCTGCGGAAATACGACCATCCGAACTGATGCATTGTAAACCAACGCATCAGATGGGCAGCGTATATAGGCCAAGAACTTGTGGGAGAAGGTGCTTAGAGCAATGGCCACAAAGAAAAAGTCAAAACCGGGCACCCAGCGGCTCACAGCTTTCTTTACTGCTCGTATGAGTGGAGGAGAGAAGGAGGAACGAGCAGCCCACAGGCGCTGAACAAAGCAGAGAGATGTCGGAGCGGCAGCCCGAGAGGACACATCTAAGCAAGGGAAGGGTAAGAGAACCTCTCTCATCCCTCCACTAGCGACATAACTCACCAGATGGCAGCAGGGAATCCGAGAGCTCAGAGAAACAGGGGGACAAACTCAGGGGCATCCAAGATGGCGCTCGCTCCCTCTCCCAGCAGTGAAACTCGCGCCAGGCAGCTGCAGCATAGCACAACAGCAGAAGTCTATGAAGGGCTCCCTCAAATGTCTCACTCCCCAGACAGACTCGGAGTCTAATAAAACAGTTGCCCTGAACGAAGAAGCTGAAGATCCCTTATTGAACATTCACCATACAGAGCAAGTAGCATCTGAGCTATTTATCAAGGAAATGATTCTAGCTCTAAGGGGATCTCTGCAAAGGGATATATCAAATCTCTCAGCCACAATGAATACTTCCATGGCGGAAGCAGGGAACAGAGTGGACCATTTAGAGAGTAAGATGGTGAAGTTACGACCTCACATAACGAGCTAATGGATGCGCACTATACTGTGGTGGACGAGCTGGAAGCTCTCAGGAACAAAGTGGCAGATATGGAGGACAGAAGTAGGCGCAGCAATATTAAGATACGGGGAATAGCAGAGTCAATCCCACAGTCCGCCTTATCAGCACATGCCCAGTAGTTAATTATACAGCCACTGCCAGAATCCACAGTAGAAGAAAGGATAATGGACAGAGCGCACAGACTTCCCCGCCTAAAACGGTACCAGACCACCTACCCAGAGACGTGATAGTGAGAATACACTTCTTTCATATCAAGGAAGCCATGATGTTAGCTGCTAGGAGAAACGTATCTCTTCCAACACCATATGAACAAATTAAGCTTTACACAGATCTGTCTCAAGTGAGCATACATACCAGGAAAAAGTTTGGGAATATCGCCTTAGCACTAAGAGAAAACAAGGTATAAATGGGTCTTCCAGCCTAAATTGATTGTATCTAAAGATGACAAAACTCATATTATACAAAAACCTGAAGACGGAGAGAAACTTCTAAAACATTGGAGCATCCAAAAGGACCAGCCCGAACTCTTTAGCACGTCTGACTCCGGAACGGGCAGTTTTTTTCTAACCGCTGAACACGATTAAAACGCAAGGTCCACTGACTACCCTAATCAGCTCTCACATGAAAAAAGGAGTAAATTATGTTCAAGTTGTTAAGGACTCCTCCCCTTCTAATTTTGAGTCTACAAAAGGCCAGTTTCTTGAGACGGCCGAACTCTGTCCCCCCCCCCCCAAAAAAAACCCCTTACATAGGGGGCTGTTCAAGGGCCTTAATGAAAGAGGCCGATATACTGTTTCCCCACAGTCCTTTTTCTTCCCCACGGGCTGAATTCCACTCCATGACACCTTGATATCCAGGTTTTTCTCCACAGAACCGAAACATACTTCTGGAAAATATGAGCAACAGACCGGTTACCTTCAGAATAAGCAGGACTTCACCAAACTCAGAATTAACAAGGCACCAACACAAGAACCCACCATGAACATGAAGCTCATGTCCTTTAATGTTAAAGGACTAAACTCACCACATAAAAGGACAAACCTCTGGAAAGATGCACTAGCAGCACAAGCAGACATAATCGGCCTACAAGAGACCCACTTTACAAGACTGAACTGTTCAAAATTTACTCACCCCAAATTCGCAACGATTTTTATGGCCAACACAGAAAAGAAGAGGGCAGGAGTTCCCATAGCAATTAAAGACTCCATTGACTTTAAACTTATTGAGTCTGAGATAGACGAAAGAGGCAGATATCTAATGTGAATATGTGAAATCAATGGATTTCTTACAACATTGGTGAATCTTTATGCACCAAACACCTCACAACTACGTTTTCTTAATAAAGTGAAGCGGAGGATCAGGAAAAAACGAAAGGGTCAATTGATAATGTGTGGAGACTTTCACATAGTCTCAGATAGAACAATAGACACTAACAGCAAGAGGAGAACAAACACACCTACACACCTAGCACCATGGCTGTTGAAGGAGGAACTCTATGATACGTTTAGCTGTAAAAACGAAAATGCAAGAGAGTACTCCTTTTACTCCACGAGGCATAGAACTTTCACCACAATAGATATGTGTCTGGTGGACTTCTAACTTCTGCCAAGGGTGAAAAAGGCTACGGTTGGAACCGTCTCTTGGTCGGATCACGCTCCAGTGTTTCTGTCCCCCTCAATACAAGTACCAAGGATTTGGCGTAATAACACCTTCTTAATAAAAACTGACCCTTATGAAGAGATAATTCAGATAACCATGCAAGAGTATTTTAAAAACAACGATCTACCCAAAATGAATCCATTCACAGTGTGCAACGCGCACAAATCGATTGTCAGAGGCACAATGATTCAACAAGGCTCCAAATACAAAAAAGAAAAAGCTAAATATCTAAATCCTTACTAGTGCAGATAAAAGACCTAGAACGAGAAGTTCAAATGACCCCATCAGAGAAATTGCATAGAGCAAAATCTAAGAGATCATCTGCTTCTAGAACATGAAAAACACCTGAAATTCTATAAAGCTACTTACTACACGGCTAACAATAAATTCAGTAGTCTCATGGCTCGGAGAGTAAAGTAAAAAAGAAGTAAATCAAAATTCCCATATGTACCTGAACCAGGAACCAACTATAAGATTAGTAACCCAAGGGAAATAGCAGAAGTCTTTAAATGTTTCTACGCAAAACTATATAACCTAAAAGAGGACCCTCAGACAATGCAACCCACTGAGATGAACATACAAGATTTCCTTAATATTAATCTCCCGACAAGTACCCAAAATCATCTAGAAACTCTTAATTCCCCCATTACTGACCAAGAAATCCTAGAAACAATACAAACCCTTAAAAAAGACAAAGCACCAGGACCGGATGGATGAATATTACCAACTATCTGGAAAAGAATAGAGATGAGCGAGTATACTCGCTAAGGCTAACTACTCGAGCGAGTAGTGGCTTAGTCGAGTATTTGCCCGCTCGTCTCTAAAGATTCGGGTGCCGGCGGCGGGCGGGGAGCGGCGGGGGAGAGCGAGGAGGAACGGAGGGGAGATCCCTCTCTCCCTCTCCCCCCCCACTCCCCCTTGTTCACCACCGCAACTCACCTATCACCCGCGCCGCCAGCCGGATCTTTAGAGATGAGCAGGCAGATACTCGACTAAGGCACTACTCGCTCGAGTAGTTAGCCTTAGCGAGTATGCTCGCTCATCTCTAGAAAAGAACTAACTCCAAATCTAAATAAAATATTCAACGAAGCACTGAGTAGGGGGAGCCTACCTGTAGAAATGCTTCAATCCACCATAGTGGCAATCCCTAAGCCAGATAAGGAAACCTCCTCACCAGCAAATTTCAGACCCAGATCCTTATTAAAGAAGGACAAAGATTTATGCAAAAGTTTTTCAGCTCATCGATTACTAAAAATTATTCCAATGTCGATCCATAGCGATCAGGTTGGGTTTATTCAAGCGTCAGACGGAACAAGGAGGATTATAAATTTGGTCACTGGAGCGATGGACCTCCGGACGCCTTCTCTGCTCCTTACTCTGGATGCGGAGAAGGCGTTTGATAGGATTCACTGGGGCTGTGCATTCTCGGTCTTGGAAAGATTTGGATTCAAAGGCGGGATATTACGAGCAATTAAAGCCCTATACTCTTCCCCATCAGCGAGAGTCCTAGTGAATAGAACACTATCTAGTGTTTTCCAAATTACTAATGGAACTCATCAGGTACGCCCACTTTCTCCACTAATTTTTGTCCCGGCAATGGAGCCGTTCGCGGAGAGGATAAGAATGGATTCTGACTTAAGGGTGTACCTCTTCAATTCAGACAACACAAAATAGGGCTTTTCGCAGACGATGTTGTACTGCTCCTGCCCCACCCAGTGACTTCTCTGTGGACGGTAACCAGAATAATAGATTGTTTTGGACAAATCTCATACTATAAAGTTAATTCCCACTAATCTCAATTACTAGGCCTTAACATCCCTAAACCTCTTAAGGAAATTATTACCAAAGAGTTCCCTTACCTGTGGGCAACAGAGCCGGTTCCGTATTTGGGCATAAAGATCTCCCTTCCACTCAGCAGTGTGCGCACAGTGAACCTAATTCAATTGATTGACTCATTACAAAAATAGTTAGCCACTTTGGAAAGCGGGGAACCTTCTTGGTTAGGAAGAATAGTACTCTACAAAATGATGGTGCTCCCAAAAATTCTTTACTAGAGATGAGCGAGCACCAAAATGCTCGGGTGCTCGTTACTCGGGATGAACTTTTCGCGATGCTCGAGGGTTCGTTCCGAGCAACGAACCCCATTGAAGTCAATGGGCGACCCGAGCATTTTTGTATATCGCCGATGCTCGCTAAGGTTTTCATTGGTGAAAATCAGTAAAACCCAAGAAAGTGCTGGAAACGACACAGAAACGGATAGGGCAGGCCAGGGGCTACATGTTGGGCTGCATCTCAAGTTCCCAGGTCCCACTATTAAGCCACAATAGCGGCAAGAGTGGGACCCCCCCCCCTCCCAACAACTTTGACTTCTGAAAAGCCCTCATTAGTAATGCATACCTAAGCTAAGCACCACACTACCTCCAACAAAGCACAATCACTGCCTGCATGACACTCCGCTGCCACTTCTCCTGGGTTACATGCTGCCCAACCCCCCCACCCCCCCGGACGACGCAGTGTCCACAGCGCACACCAAACTGTCCCTGCCCAGCCTTCAGCTGCCCTCATGCCACGCCACCCTCATGTCTATTTATAAGTGCGTCTGCCAGAGGAAAAGCAGGCACACACTGCAGAGGGTTGGCACGGCTAGGCAGCGACCTTCTTTAAAAGGGGTGGGGCGATAGTCCACAATGCTGTACAGAAGCAATGAGAAATCCAATCCTGTGCCACCTCCATCAGGAGCTGCACACGTGGGCATAGCAATGGGGAACCTATGTGCCACACACTATTCATTCTGTCAAGGTGTCTGCATGCCCCAGTCAGACCGCGGTTTTTTTATAAATAGTCACAGGCAGGTACAACACCGCAATGGGAATTCCGTGTGCACCCACAGCATGGGTGGCTCCCTGGAACCCACCCGCTGTACATAAACGTATCCCATTGCAGTGCCCATCACAGCTGAGGTAACGTCCGATTAAATGCAGGTGGACTTCGGCCCACACTGCATGCCCCAACCTGACCGGGGTTTTTAATTCATAGACACAGGCAGGTACAACTTCCTATTGTGAAGTCCCTGTGGACCGACAGCATGGGTGGGTGCCAGGAAGCCACCGGCGGTACATAAATATATCCCATTGCAGTGCCCAACACAGCTGATGTAACGTCAGCTGTAATGCAGGTGGGCTAAAAATTCATTTGATTACACTGTAGGCGAGGGCCCCAAAAAATTGGTGTACCAACAGTACTAATGTACGTCAGAAAAATTGCCCATGCCCAACCAAGAGGGCAGGTGAAATCCATTAATTGCTTTGGTTAATGTGGCTTAATTGGTAACTAGGCCTGGAGGCAGCCCAGTTAAAATAAAAATTGGTTCAGGTGAAAGTTTCAACGCTTTAATGAGCATTGAAACGTATAAAAATTGTTTACAAAAATTATATGACTTGGCCTTGTGAGCCTAAGAAAAATTGCCCGTTCGGCGTGATTATGTGAGGTTTCAGGAGGAGGAGCAGGAAGAGGAGGAGGATTATTATACACAGATTGATGAAGCAAAAAAGTCCCCGTTTTTGATGGGGATAGAGAACGATGCTTCCATCCGCGGGTGCAGCCTACGTATTGCTTAGGTATCGCTGCTGTCCGCTGGTGGAGAAGAGAAGTCTGGGGAAATCCAGGCTTTGTTCATCTTGATGAGTGTAAGCCTGTCGGCACTGTCGGTTGACAGGCGGGTACGCTTATCTGTGATGATTCCCCCAGCCGCACTAAACACCCTCTCTGACAAGACGCTAGCCGCAGGACAAGCAAGCACCTCCAGGGCATACAGCGCGAGTTCAGGCCACGTGTCCAGCTTCGACACCCAGTAGTTGTAGGGGGCAGAGACGTCACGGAGGACGGTCGTGCGATCGGCTACGTACTCCCTCACCATCCTTTTACAGTGCTCCCGCCGACTCAGCCTTGACTGGGGAGCGGTGACGCAGTCTTGCTGGGGAGCCATAAAGCTGTCCAGGGCCTTAGAGAGTGTTCCCCTGCCTGTGCTGTACATGCTGCCTGATCTCCGCGCCTCCCCTGCTACCTGGCCCTCGGAACTGCGCCTTCTGCCACTAGCGCTGTCGGAGGGGAATTTTACCATCAATTTGTCCGCCAGGGTCCTGTGGTATAGCATCGCTCTCGAACCCCTTTCCTCTTCGGGTATGAGAGTGGAAAGGTTCTCCTTATACCGTGGGTCAAGCAGTGTGTACACCCAGTAATCCGTAGTGGCCAGAATGCGTGTAACGCGAAGGTCACGAGAAAGGCATCCTAACATGAAGTCAGCCATGTGTGCCAGGGTACCTGTACGCAACACATGGCTGTCCTCACTAGGAAGATCACTTTCAGGATCCTCCTCCTCCTCCTCTGGCCATACACGCTGAAAGGATGACAGGCAAGCAGCATGTGTACCCTCAGCAGTGGGCCAAGCTGTCTCTTCCCCCTCCTCCTCATCCTCCTCATGCTCCTCCTCCTCCTCCTCACCGCGCTGAGATATAGACATGAGGGTGCTCTGACTATCCAGCGAAATACTGTCCTCCCCGGCTCTGTTTCCGAGCGCAAAGCGTCTGCCTTTATGCTTTGCAGGGAACTTCTCAAGAGGCATAGCAGAGGAATGGTGACGCTAATGATTGCAGCATCGCCGCTCACCACCTGGGTCGACTCCTCAAACTTTACAAGGACCTGGCAGATGTCTGCCAACAAGGCCCACTCTTCTGAAAAGAATTGAGGAGGCTGACTCCCACTGTGCCGCCCATGTTGGAGTTGGTATTCCACTATAGGTCTACGCTGCTCATAGAGCCTGGCCAACATGTGGAGCGTAGAGTTCCACCGTGTGGGCACGTCGCACAGCAGTCGGTGCACTGGCAGACGAAACCGATGTTGCAGGGTCCGCAGGGTGGCAGCATCCGTGTGGGACTTGCGGAAATGTGCGCAGAGCCGGCGCACCTTTCCGAGCAGGTCTGTCAAGCGTGGGTAGCTTTTCAGAAAGCGCTGAACAACCAAATTAAAGACGTGGGCCAGGCATGGCACGTGCGTGAGGCTGCCGAGCTGCAGAGCCGCCACCAGGTTACGGCCGTTGTCACACACGACCATACCCGGTTGGAGGCTCAGCGGCGCAAGCCAGCGGTCGGTCTGCTCTGTCAGACCCTGCAGCAGTTCGTGGGCCGCGTGCCTCTTATCTGTAGTAAGTAGTAGTTTCAGCACGGCCTGCTGACGCTTGCCCACTGCTGTGATGCCACGCCGCGAGACACCGACTGCTGCCGACGTGCTGCTGCTGACACATCTTGATTGCGAGACAGAGGTTGCGTTGGAGGAGGAGGAGGGTGCTTTAGTGGAGGAAGCATACACCGCCGCAGATACCAGCACCGAGCTGGGGCCCGCAATTCTGGGGGTGGGTAGGACGTGAGCGGTCCCAGGCTCTGACTCTGTCCCAGCCTCCACTAAATTCACCCAATGTGCCGTCAGGGAGATATAGTGGCCTTGCCCGCCTGTGCTTGTCCACGTGTCCGTTGTTAAGTGGACCTTGGCAGTAACCGCGTTGGTGAGGGCGCGTATAATGTTGCGGGAGACGTGGTTGTGCAGGGCTGGGACAGCACATCGGGAAAAGTAGTGGCGACTGGGAACTGAGTAGCGCGGGGCCGCCGCCGCCATCATATTTCTGAAAGACTCCGTTTCCACAACCCTATACGGCAGCATCTCCAGGCTGATCAATTTGGCAATGTGCACGTTTAACGCTTGAGCGTGCGGGTGCGTGGCGGCGTACTTGCGCTTGGGCTCAAACACTTGCGCTAGCGACGGCTGGACGGTGCGCTGACAGACATTGGTGGATGGGGCCGAGGACAGCGGAGGTGAGGGTGTGGGTGCAGGCCAGGAGACGGTAGTGCCTGTGTCCTCAAAGGGGGGTTGGATCTCAGTGGCAGGTTGGGGCACAGGGGGAGAGGCAGTGGTGCAAACCGGAGGCGGTGAACGGCCTTCTTCCCACCTCGTGGGGTGCTTGGCCATCATATGCCTGCGCATGCTGGTGGTGGTGAGGCTGGTGGTGGTGGCTCCCCGGCTGATCTTGGCACGACAAAGGTTGCACACCACTGTTCGTCAGTCGTCTGCACTCTCAGTGAAAAACTGCCAGACCTTTGAGCACCTCGGCCTCTGCACAGTGGCATGGCGCGAGGGGGCGCTTTGGGAAACAGTTGGTGGATTATTTGGTCTGGCTCTGCCTCTACCCCTGGACACCGCACTGCCTCTTGCAACCTGCCCTGCTGCTGCCCTTGCCTCCCCCTCTGAAGACCTGTCCTCAGTAGGCGTAGCAAACCAGGTGGGGTCAGTCACCTCATTGTCCTGCTGCTCTTCCTCCGAATCCTCTGTGCGCTCCTCCCTCGGACTTACTGCCCTTACTACTATCTCACTGATAGACAACTGTGTCTAATCGTCATCGTCCTCCTCACCCACTGAAAGGTCTTAAAGGTCTTGAGACAGTTGCCGGAAGTCCCCAGCCTCATCCCACGGACCCCGGGAACTTTCCAATGGTTGGGCATCAGTCACGATAAACTCCTCTGGTGGGAGAGGAACCACTGCTGCCCAATCTGAGCAGGGGCCCCAGAACAGTTCCTGGGAGTCTGCCCGCTCCTCAGAATGTGTCATTGTAATGGAGTGAGGAGGCTGGGAGGAAGGAGGAGCAGCAGCCAGAGGATTGTGAGTTGCAGCAGTGGACGGCGCAGAACTGTGGGTGGACGATAGATTGCTGGATGCACTTTCTGCCATCCACGACAGGACCTGCTCACACTGCTCATTTTCTAATAAAGGTCTACCGCGTGGACCCATTAATTGTGCGATGAATGTGGGGACGCCAGAAACGTGCCTCTCTCCTAATCCCGCAGCAGTCGGCTGCGATACACCTGGATCAGGAGCTCGGCCTGTGCCCACACCCTGACTTGGGCCTCCGTGTGCTCGGCCGCGTCCACGTCCTCTAGGCCTACCCCTACCCCTCAGCATGCTGTATTACCAGTAATGCAGAAACAGAACGCTGTAATTAAATGTGCCGCTTATTGGCCTGTGGTTGGAGGCTGACTTCGCTTACGAAACACCAGGAAATAATTTTGCGCAAGCCTGCTGTAACACTTAGCTGGCTGCGTATGAATTTGGAGGACTACTACACCCAGCAGAGACCCAGAACACTGAGGACAGTCACAGGCAGCCAAAAAAGATTTTTTTCCCCAAATGTTTTTGCAAAGGCCCACTGCCTATATTCAATCAATATATCTCTTCTCTCTCTGCGTCACCACTTCTGTCCCTGGAGTATGTCTAAGAACTGCAGAGTGTTGCACTGTGGACTGCAATACAGCGGTGATTTAGCAGCCCAGACAGAGCCAGGAAATAATTTTGTGCAAGCCTGCTGTAACACTTAGCTGGCTGCGTATGAATTTGGAGGACTACTACACCCAGCAGAGATCCAGAACACTGAGGACAGTCACAGGTAGCCAAAATAGATTTTTTTCCCCAAATGTTTTTGCAAAGACCCACTGCCTATATTCAATCAATATGTCTTCTGTCCCTACCTAACCACCACTTCTGGCCCTGGAGTATTACTGCAGGGCGCAATGCTCTGCACGGCCGATATACAAGAAAAAAAAAAAGTGCAACACTGCAAAAAGCAGCCTCCACAGTACTGCACACGGTTAGATGTGCCCCTAAGAAGGACCGTTGGGGTTCTTGAAGCCTAAAATACTCCTAACACTCTCCCTATAGCAGCTCCGGCACCAGCAGCACTGTCCCTGATCTCTGTCAGAATGCATCTGTGGTGAGCTGCGGGAGGGGCCGCTTTTTATACTCGGGTGACACCTTATCTCGCCAGCCACTCACTGCAGGGGGGTGGTATAGGGCTTGAACGTCATAGGGGGAAGTTGTAATGCCTTCCCTGTCTTTCTATTGGCCAGAAAAGCGCGCTAACGTCTCAGAGATGAAAGTGAAAGTAACTCGAACATCGCGTGGTACTCGTTATGAATAACGAGCATCCCGAACACGCTAATACTCGAACGAGCATCAAGCTCGGACGAGTACGTTCGCTCATCTCTATTCTTTACATATTCAGAACTTTGGCAGTCCCTTACCCCCAGAAGTACTTAAGATGCTTCAAATATGGAGGGGGAAGAGACCATGAATGGAAGCTTCTATACTGTACTCCTCCAGGGGAAGAGGGGGGATGGGTGTCCCAAACCTCAAAGCGTACTACAGAGCCAACCTAACACATCAAATCAGCTCTTGGTGTTTTCCTAAGGAGGCCATGATTTGGCCAGCAATTGAAAAATATTTAGGAGGGGGCTGGGATCTCCGATCAGTCCTACTAGCTGCAACACTTAATCCAGGCATGCATGTATCAAAAAGCCCTACTATTAAAGCAGCAGTCGAGATGTGGAATAACTTAGTAAACATGTCCAAAGCTCATCTCCCTAGATGCCAAGTACCTATCCCATTAGAGACCCTAGAACTTTGAATTCCTAACTTAACAACCAAATCTTGGAGACAGAATGGATTACATTTAATTTCAGACATACAAGAGAACTCAAAACTGAAATAGCTTGAAAAGTTCAGCAAGAAAAATGGCCTCACGATCTATTTCAATATATGCAAATTAATTGTTTTATGTCATCCCATCTACAACTTCCAGTAACGCTGCCCGTCTACCTGTATAATCTGTTATGTACTCGGCGCATCGCAAAACTACGCTTGAGATACGGAGAAGCCGAGGAGGAGGAAAATAAACAAAAAATGTCCACCTTCTTAATTGGGAAAAAGATCTAAAAAAACACATACGAATTAGCAGAATGGGGTAAACCTTTAGATGGGCCCATAAAACACGGTCTGTGCGAGTTCACTGGAAGGACACCATAAGGGGATAACCAGATGGCATTATTCCCTATAAGACTGGCTAGAATCTTCCAAGGAACCCCTGATGCATGCTGGAGGGGCTGTGGGGAGGTGGGTTCCCTCTCCATATATTCGGGGAGTGCCCCTCTATCCTCTCCCTGTGGAAATCAGTATTTACGGTAATCTCTAAAATCAAAAATATATGAATTAAGCCAAAACCACAACTGGCTGTTTTGCTAATAGGAATAGAGGATTTTCCTCCACGTAGTAGGAACAGTATCGCACACATTCTACTCAATGTCAAACTGTTGATAGACAGAGGGTGGAAGTCCCCTAAGATATCCTCAATCCAGAAGTTAGCTGAAATGACCTCGGAGTGCTGCTCATTTGAAAAAATATTTGCTTTGAGACAAGACAGAATGCAAAACTATGAAGAAACTTGGCAACCCTGGCTAGCAGGTATTAAAGGCCAAGTCTGAGCAATAATTACATCCCGGAGTTAATGATGTAAATCTAGGCAAAGAATGACTCATTTGTTTTTGGAACGTGTAGGTTCTGAAATGTACCTACCCCACCCCCACCCACACTACTCCTACCAGCATCTCTTCCTAATTATCATGTTCGTTTGTTACGTAATAAGAAAAGTTTGATGGTCAGGCCTGCAACCTGGATATAAGCTGTAAGATATGATGTGTGTATAACCGGTCATCTCAAAGAAAAGTATGGGAAGTAAAGATCCTGGGTACAAAGACGTGTTTGGCCTCGACTTTCCTGCCACAAAATCGCGACCGCCAGTACGAAGGAGCCCTGAGAGGAATAAAGGAGTGTCAGAGGATTACACCAAGGCTGTGTGGCCTGGAATTCTTTAAGCAGATCCAACACTTAATATTAACTTGGACCAGCAAGGATATACCTATAGCGCTCCGCTTCGCTAACAGACAGAATGGCTATTTTTGTTTTGCATTAACCCTTTGCAATCTAGTGTCTGACGTCTGAAGACATTATGATTTAAGGCAGCTCCAATGTTGGAAGACGTCCCGCGAGGTTCTTTTACTGTGTATTGCCAGCCTCTCTGCTGTCGGAGCCTATCCAACGTGTCACCTCATGCAGTACTGGCTTTAGCCAGCAGATAGCGCTGTTATATAACAGCAGAAAAAGAGTAAGCACCCTAGGAAAACCAGGATGCAAATTGGATTGGAAAGGGTTAAAAAGAAATTCAAGTGTCACATAAAAACTACAACTCTTCTGCCCTCATGAAGCCCTGATGCCTAAAAAATAAAAAAAAATGTTCTGGGTCTTAAGGCTTATTCAGACAACCATATATCATCCGGGTTTTCATGCCCGGCCGATATATGGTGTCCCTCTCTGCAGGGGGAGGAGGCTGGAAGAGTGCTCTGAGCTTCCGCCCCCTCTCCGCCCCACGGCACTATTTGCAATGGAAGGGGGCAGGACAATGTCCCCCACGCCATATGCAATAAAGAGATTTGCTGCATCTTAGAAGTTTACTGCAGCGAGTGCTGCTTACTTATTGATTAACGGTGATGCTTATCTCTGCTGGTCCAGCTGATCACCACCTGAGTTCCCAGCAAGCCGCGGTCAATACTTAATAGTGTCCACCGGGAGTGCCAGATGCCTTCTGGGTTACTGTGTGAGTTGATGAGATTACAGGTTTCCTCCCGTCCGCTGAGCCGCAGCGGCAGGTCTGACCCGTGGCTCGTTCGCTTCAATGTTAAGGATAATGGGCTGAATGCATACTGCACAGGAAAATGGAGGGGTACAAGTCCCCTGTTCTCTGGATTGGTGGGGCACCCAGTGGTCTATCAGTTATTCTCATCCAGTGAAATCTACCAATTATTATGTACAGCTGGATCCTGTCTGAAGTTCATGGCGGAGGCCGAGTCTAGCGTCGGGTCCTTCGGAGAAGGTTGCCTTATCAGGGCAGATGAGGTCTCACAATGCGATCAAAATGTGCACTAAGACCCTGTCGTCTGTAGATATAGTAAGTACTGCGTGCTGCAATTCATATATCCAGTATTGGGGTGTTTTTTAGTGCTTACAGTGAACTATTATGCCTTTTGTGAATGAGCTTCGATATCAATGAAAGTAATCCTCCCCCCTCCAGCACAGTAACCCCACCCAGGGGGACTCCATGCTGCATGGCCCGTAAGCACCCCAGTACAGTTACCCCACCCAGGGCAGCTCCACCCTGCATGGCCTGTGAGCACCCCAGAGCAGTACCCCACCCAGCGTCACTCTACCCTGTATGGCCCGTGAGTACCCAGTGCAGTAACCCCACCCAGGGCCATTCTACCCTGCAGGGCCCGTAAGGATGCCAGCACAGTAACCCCACCCAGGGCAGCTCCACCCTGCATGGCCGTGAGCACCCAGTACAGTAACCCCACCCAGGGCAGCTCCACCCTGCATGGCCCGTGAGTACCCCAGTACAGTAACCCCACCCAGAGCAGCTCAACCTTGCATGGCCCAAAAGCACCCCAGTGCAGTAACCCCACCCAGGGCCGCTTCACCCCAGTACACACTGACATATTTTTCTTCCATGTTTATTGATAATTGTACACAGTGTTATCTCGGGCACATGGCATGGCGTCCTCCGTCTACTGGCATGGTTACCCCGGTGATAAAAGATGCAGCATCGGAAGCTAAGAAGGCAATTGTCCGGGCCACTTCCTCCACGGTGCCGGGCCGCCCCAGAGCATGAGTGTGCTGTGTGCGCTGCAGGAACTGCAACGGGAGAAGCATTATGGTTAGAAAATACCAAAACAGCCCAAAATCAGGTGAAATAGCCGATGCTGCGTACCTGAGTATACTGCGCCTCGTCCAGGCCAGCGCGCCGATGCACCTCCGTTATAATGACCCCCGGGCTGAGAGACACAACATGTGATCAGTGGCGAGGCGGAGCAGACAGCCAATAATAAGAAAGGATATTACATGTAGAAGTAACAGGAGGACATTGGCTGCGTCACACCCAGAGCTGCAGTCATAATTCTGTCATTACATATCTTATTCTCCAGACACATCAAGAGCAGCAGTCACAGTTCTGCTGCAGCAAGCCAGAGGTAGCTGGGGTGGGTGGTGTCAGCTTACACTTGGTCATAGTGGCAGCTACTCTGACAGATATGGCGACTTGCGCAGCAGGCGGTTGGTAAGAGTCTCTGCATAGTTTAGACACCGACTGCTGATATCTGTTTGTGACGCCAGTGCCTTTATATGAGAATAACCTTATTTATAGTAATTAAATAACGAGAGCGGGCCAATTGGATGCCAGTAAACCGAAGGCCTGCAGTTTACTATGTGATGTCAGGTCATAGAGACAGTTCACTCTTGGTGATTTGGAAGCAACAGTTACATTGTATCCACATTGACAGTGTGGGATTTATTACTTCTCTCAAGGTGAAGGTTATTTGGAGACAATAAAGTTCTTCCCTTTCCTTACTCTGGGGCGGTCAGCAACTGTTTGGAAGTGCTCGTGCAGGGTAGATTATACTCCACTGTTAATTAACTGAGCAAGGTGAGGTAACACTCACCATTCTGATGACCTCTCTTTATGACTGGCTCCAATTTCCTTACTCAGGAAGGAGGAGAAACTCCACTACTCTCCTTCTTCCTCTCTCTGTCTCTTCTGATGACGCACTCGCTGTCTCACCCACTATATCCCTTGTCTTAGTGTCTGCCCTCTTCTGCTCATAATCTCCAACTGAGAACTGACAGGGTACGCTCACTTGTTTTCCCATGCGGGCTCTGGTGTTGCTAAGCAACTAAAGCACCAATCAGTAAGCTGTTGCTGGAATAGATATCCTAGCAGTAGCACTGTCTATCTCAGGTGGGGCACCTCCTATGTCCCCTTGGGGCTCATAGTGAGATTCCAGGAACTTATTAACTCTCTTTGACTACTCTGTAGGACCCTCTGGGTCACTACACTGCTGTATCATCATACCTTATTCTCCACACACAGCCAAAGCAGTAGTCACAACTGTTCCATCATATTTTTCCTGTACTCATATGCAAAGCTGCAGTCACAATTCTGCTGTTACATCCTGTCTTATTCTCCTCTCACAGCTACAACTTCAGTAACAATTCTTCTGTTGAGTACTATCTAATTCTCCACTCACTTCCAGAGCTGCAGTCCTAATTCTCCAGTCACATCCAGAGCTGCAATCACATCTAGACTTCAGACTGGTATCAAGGACGTGGGATGTTTCTACTCACCAGACGGCATTTACTCGAACTTGTTTACTCGCCAGATCTGCATAGAGAGAGAGATTATTAGGAGCCGCTCTGCCGCAATCTGCAGATAATGTACCATACTGGTCATGTGTGACGAATCACAGCATGGCGATAAAACGGGACTGAAAATCACCCTGGAAACCAATTATCTGCTGTAAAAAAAACCTCCTTCTATTAGTCTTAATAAGTGGGCGTGGCTTGACAGTTACCCTACTGTGACCCTCACAACATCCTCATTACTCCGACGGAGCACAATAGGCACTGGCGTCCATTAGGCCACAGCTGGCTCACGGGATTCTATTGCGGTCGGATCTCAGACTGTGCCACATTTCACAGCCATACTTCACATGACTACGACCGCCTCCCAGAGGCTCACCCGCATGCAGACGCCAATATTTACCACAGTCATACAAGCGATCAATTATCAGAGGATGGATCCCAAGAGAACAAATAACGACTGAAAGAATCAGCAAATCCCTTCGACAATGATGCAGACTAATCACTTTATATCCACAGGTGCTCGTGTAGTGGCCCACAGTTATTGGGGCCCCTCCATCAGTATGAATGTATTTGTCTAGTGCTAACTGTATTGTTAGTGGCTTCTGGTTGTATCATTATGATGTGTATTGCACCTTTGCAGCACTGAATGGGTAATATCTGGTATGTGAGATGACTGTCTGGAAAATGTATCTGTTTGTATGTCATGTAACCTTGTTCTTTATATGTGATTGTAAGGTGTGTACAAGGGGGTTGTTGAGGATATTCTGGAGTTTTTGGCTCTGAAAGTTATATCCCTGTGTGTGAACTCTTTATTGCTACCAACTGGATTCACTGCAGAGGATGGAACGGTGGCGTCACGAGTGACAAAAGGATTAAAGTAAACTACCCGTGAGTTTCCCTATTTAATAGCCCGTCCTCGGTCCCTTGGACGTGTCCCTGGTTACCCTCCGAGTGGGAGACGGTAAAGCCACCGTGACAAGGCCTAAACCCATACCCGCTGTCTCCTAGGCTGGGGCCTGCTCCTTGGACGCTGCACTAGTGCTAGCTGGTATCAGCCAGTGGGCGTATCTATAGATTACAGGAAGTTACTCACCCAGAGCTGCACATCTGGTCAGCTGGTCAACCGCAGCCTTGGACATACATTAGGCGAGGACCCCAGGGAACTGCAAGACAAGAGGGTTCAATGACTGGTGGGAGGCAGCCGGATGAGGATGACATTACAAAAAGGCCATGCCGCTGTGCTATATATGGTGGCTGCACTTGGGATGTCTTATACTCCAGTCACCTCTAGAGCAGTAATAGAAGGGCGACCATGATGGAAACCTGGTGGAGCCCATTATAGTCAATAGGTTCCATCGGGGCCAATGGTGTTATTTGATGGATCTGGTGCCAATATGATCGGGTGTCATATGACCAACAGCGCTCTATGATGGAGCCCATTATAGTCAATAGGTTCCATCGGGGCCAATGGTGTTATTTGATGGATCTGGTGCCAATATGATCGGGTGTCATATGACCAACAGCGCTCTATGATGGAGCGTATAACCGTCTCTCCAGTTACAGCTCTGCGGTTACCTTGTATATTATACTCCAATCACACCCAGAGCTGCAGTCACAATTCTGCTGTTTCATCTCATCATATACTCCAGTCACACACAAAGCTGCAGTCACAGTTCTTTGTAAGCTGTTATTTTGCTATCACTGAGGATACTTTCGACCTCATCAGATGGGGCGGAGCCTGGAAGGATCCGTCAGCGCTCACCGATCTCTGTCCATTGACGCTGGAGACGTTCACAATGTTCCCCTTGGTCTTGATGAGATGCGGGACCGCCAGCTGAGTGAGGAACAGCAGGGACCTGGGGGCAGAGGGGGAGTTATTTCACTGTTGCACGTACGTCCTGCTGCAGAAAACGAGATCACCAGGAAATGCCACCCCAGAGTCCTCCACTTCCCCTATTTATATCTGGTACAGACAGGCGTTCGTACGGTCAAGTGTCACGTGACCAGCGGCGCCCACGATGGAGCATCTAAGCGTCTCTTCTCACCGGACGTTTACGTTCATTACTCGGTCGTAGTCCTGCAGAGTCGTGTCCTCAATACCCCCCATGGCCAGTATCCCTCCGCTATTCACCAGCACGTCCAGCTGTCCAAAGTGCGCCACCGTCTGCTCCACCATCCCCCGAAGCACCGCCTCATCCGTCAGGTCTCCGGGAACCAGCAGAGGCTGCGGGAGAGGGGAGAGTTATACACTTGTAGTACCACATCTCACCACTACACCAGCACCAAAGGATTCCTATAGACAACAATGCAACAGCGCCCCCCAGAGTGAGATATCAGAGAAAAATACATAAAGAAAATAAGTGACCCTCCCATGTTATTTAGTATACAAAGTGCTAAGCCCCGCCCCTACTCTTATACAAGCCACTACTGCTTAACTCTCGCAGGGGTCAGACATTTACAGGCATTACAGCCAGGCTGTTCTTCATTTTCCAACACAGTGCCCCCTTCTGGCAGTACAATGTCAGTAATTATTGAAAAATCTTACTACTATAAAATCAACACTTCTATGTCTCTAGTACTTAATATGGGAACTCCCAAAACCCTGCAAGCAAAGCTACAGTCTCTGTACCCCTAAAAATGATTCCCTATTTGGGTATCATTAGCCAACTGGACCTACCAATTTATAGCCTATATCAATGCTTTTGGAAAAATATATCAAAAACTACCCTGCCCTGTAGGTCTCGTGGGTAGGCTGTAATGCCATGGTCAAAACGTTACTGCTCCCCAAAACCCTATATCTATTCTGTAACCTTCCTGTGGCCAAACCCAACACCATCCGGAATCCAATATAAAGTCTGCTAATGTGTTACATTTGATGGAACCAGAAAGTATTATACCCCCCCCCCCCCTCCCAGGGAGGTCTGGGTTGTCCCTGTATAAAGAAACATTATTACTCGATTAACTAAAAAGCTGGTGGCTAGATGATCCCCCCAAAGATTGGATCCAATATGACAGACTACTAGGAACTTATAAACCTCTTAGGGGTCCCTAGATCGACTATAAAGTGTCGCACGTCCGCCTCCCCAACAGGATCCGCCACACTATCCTCCCTTCCTTCTTCCCTCCTGTAATATTCAAAATACTCTTAGAGGCGATCCAGCTATCAATCCCATATATAAACTTGGACATCTGGCGTGTCTGCGGCATCTCTAAGATGGAAGAGTTGTTCGAGGGACCAACCATGAAATCATACAATTACATAAATCATTTTAACATACAAAGAATTTTATAAATACCTTCAATGATGACATTTCCTTCATCACTCACCCCCTGGACTACAACCTTACTCACCAAATGCGAATCCTTTATATATATCCGTGGGGGGCAGGCTGAAGGCATCACTAAGGCCTATACAGCACTATTATCACTCCCTTCTCCATCCACCCTCCCTTTTCAAATGAATTAGGAAAAAGACCTTCAAGAATCTTCTAATGCAGGTCAGTGGTCACCGGCACTCCAGCTCTAACTGGAAACCTCTCATTGTACAAACCATCTGGATCTAGTAGGATCCTCCTATATGGGTGTATCCGGACTCCCTAGCATTTAGCCAAAATCTCACGACAGCACTCCAACATCTGCTGGAGATGCCATAAACAAATTGGTTCACTGATACATATCTGGTGGTCATTAAACCACTACGGGAACAAGTACACCTAGCACTACCCTCCATTCTACCTTTATTGGAGGCCAGGTATGGCCCAACATTTTTATAAATGATTCTGAGGAGAGAATTGATGGAAAACTGATCAAATATGCCGAAAACACAAAGCTAGGAGGGACAGCTAACAATAGGGAAGAGAGAGAGAGAATTCAAAAAGATCTAGAAAAACGTGAACAATGGTGGCAAATATCAGAATGTATTTCTCCTTGTTAAATACCAAAGTCCTACATCTGGGCAAGAAAAATGAAAAAAGCATATACAGAATGGGAGGAATTGGGCTGAGCAGCAGCACATGTGAGAAAGACTTGGGTATACTAATAGATCATGGACTGAACATGAGTCATCAATGTGATGCAGCAGCCAAAAAGGCAAACACAACTCTGGGATGTATTAAGAGAAGCATGCACTGTTAATTTGTTATTCTAATAATGTTCTGTATGTTTGCAGAAAAACTGTTTCTTGTTTTCATTTCCCACATGCTTCCCGGGTGTCGATCCGGATAAGCAAATTTCCCTTTTTTCTTTCTGCATCCACCCCAAAATCTATAAATAAAGAGTTTATATATATAAAAAAAGAAGCATAGAGTCTAGATCACGAGAGGTAATCATTGCCCTCTACTCTTCATTGCCCTCTACTCTTCCTTAGGGCTCCCACACACTTGTGTTTGCGTTTCTGTTAACGCGATTGTCAATGGGACTTTCTAATGTTAAAAACGCAACGCAATTGCGTTTTTGGTGCATTGCGTTGCGTTTTTTGGGGGGTTTTTTGTAAATACTTTCTTTATTAGCGGTTTAAGGAAGTATACATACATAAAGCAAACAGCTGAAAGTACAGTCGAGTTGGTTACAGAGCATGTACACTTCCAAGGAGGTGCTTGATAAGGTCACTTGTTTTATCTATTGTAACAAATATAGTAACGGTGGAATAGAAAAGTTTTCTACTAATATAGTGGGGAGAAGGGGGGGAGGGGCAAGGTATAGGGAGTTAGGGGAGGATAGGAAGGGGGAGAGGGCGTTGAGGGGGGGGGGGAGTGGGTAATGCTCAGGTCCTTGTTCTGGAAGGAACGACACACATATATAAGCATCAATATCAGGAGGAGCGTTTCAAAAGTTTAAAGGGGTTGTCCCGCGGCAGCAAGTGGGGTTATACACTTCTGTATGGCCATATTAATGCACTTTGTAATGTACATCGTGCATTAAATATTGGCCATACAGAAGTTACACACTTACCCCCTCCGGTGCTGACGTCCCCCTCCATGGTTCCGACCAAAGCCGCCTTCTGCCTGGATTAGACGCGCATGCGCAGTCTGCCCTCTTCTGTCCGGCTCCGGCGTGCTCGCGCCGCAGAGGTCTTCTGTGCATGCGCAGAAGACCTGTGCGGCGCGAGCATGCCGGAGCGGCCCCTTCAGCGCAAGCGCGTCTAATCCAGGCAGAAGAAGGCTTTGGTCGGGGCCATGGAGACGGGGACGCCAGCACCGGAGGGGGTAAGTGTATAACTTCTGTATGGCCAATATTTATTGCACGATGTATATTACAAAGTGCATTAATATGGCCATACAGAAGTACTTAACCCCACTTGCTGCCGCGGGACAACCCCTTTAATTCTTTAGTCAAAGGCATGAGGTGTACAGATAGGTCTCATTACTTTTTAGGGACTAGAAGGCGTTTTCAATAACCACGGTTTCCAGGTTAGTTGGAATTTGTTGTATGTTCTAGAGGTCTTACTTACGAGTTCCTCAAATCTGCATAGTTCATTTACTATGGCTAGCCATTGATTTGCAGTAGGAGGGTTGGGTGGTAGCCATTTGATTGGAATCAGCGCTTTGGGTGCCATTATGAGGTGGGTGATTAGGTTGGTCTTGGAGGGTTTGTAATTAGAGGAAGGTTTAGCCAGGATAATGTATTCAGGGAGGAGCTTAAATTTATTAATGGAGACTTCTTGAATCTTTGATTCTATTTGGTCCCAGAAGGGCCTTATTGCTGAACATGACCACCAAATGTGTAGTAAAGAGCCCGTCTGGGCGCCACAGTGCCAGCAGAGGTTTGAGTCGGCTAGTTTATAGGCAAAGAGCAATTCTGGCGATCTATACCATCTTGTTAATAACTTGTAGAGGTTTTCTTGAAGCCTTACACACTTGGAGTGTCCATGTGAGCTGCCCAACACGGCTCTCAGATCCTCATCAGATAATTTTAGATTCAGCTCCCTCTCCCACGAGATAATGAAGGCTGGTCTGCCCACCTCTTGAGGTGTAATGAATTTCTTTTTAATCAGAGAGAGTTTTCTGCAGGAGCTGTTACATGTTGTCATTACACGCTCTAGCTCTGGGAATGGGCGGAAGGATGGGTAAGATTGGTTGAATTGCTCTAGGGTTTTATATAGATGTAGATAAGATAGGGAGTTAAGGGGTGGCATTGTTGTCTGAGAGAGTAGGTTCTCTACGCATTGCTTATTTTTGGGTATGCGTGCCAGCCAAAGGTCTGTGATAGAAAGCTTCTCCAATGCGGACCATATTTTTTCTGTATGGATATCTAGTTTGAAGCACAGGAATTCCGGTATTAAAGACAGGGGGGCAGCGGGATATGGATGGGGAGCTAATTCCGCTCAGTGGGTGTCCCAAGTCCCACATGCGCCTTTCAAGAGAGGATCGAAGGTGGCCTTCCTGTATGATTTTTGCAGGGGTAGCCACATGTCTCTAAGGAAGTGTTTACCATAGGAGGCAAGTCCCATTGACAATCGCGTTAACAAAAAGCGCAAACGTAAGTGTGGGAGTCCCTAAGTCAGACCTTATCTGGAACACTGCGTCTAGCTCTGGGCACCCCACTTTAAAAAAGACATAGACAAACCGGAGCAAGTTCAGAGAAGAGTTACCAAGATGATGAGCGGTCTGCAAATCATGTCCTATGAGGAATGATTAAAGGATCTGGGAATGTTTAGCTTGCAGAAGAGAAGGCTGAGAGGAGACTTAACAGTGGTCTACAAATATCTGAAGGGCTGTCACAGTGCAGAGGGATCAGCCCTATTCTCATCTGCACAAGGAAAGACTAGAAGCAATGGGATGAAACTGAAAGGGAGGAGACAAAGATTAGATATTAGACAGTGAGGGTGATCAATGAGTGGAACAGGTTACCACGGGAGGCGGGGAGTTCTCCTTCAATGGAAGTCTTCAAACAAAGGCTGGACAGACATCTGTCTGGGGTGATTTAGTGATCCTGCACTGAGCAGGGGGTTGGACCAGATGACCCTGGAGGTCCCTTCCAACTCTACCATTCTATGATTCTCTTAAAATGTTCACAGAAAACACCCCCCTCTGACCCGTTTATTATGTCCTGCATGTTAACGGCAACTACAATGTCTACTGCCAGAAAATGAAGATCCTCCGACGTTCCATCATTGATGGAGATGTTTCCAACACAACTGCTTGATGGAACATTTGATGGCTAACAGATAAGGCCAGTTGGGAAGGTTTGGGCACCACTGGGCGAAATGGCTTCTTTTTTCAGGATATACATGTTAATTTCTTTCTACAATTTAACAACCATTGGGTACCAAAGGAGACGCGCTACTGGCTACCAAAGGTCATTCTTGGTAATTACCCCTATTCTCACCTTCTTTCCTTCCCCCTCCTCTTCTGTTTCTTCTCCTCGAACCCTATCTATTCTATCTCCACAATCTATATAGGGTGGCTATCATGGGCAAATATGACTCTACACATTCTGGAGGACGGGACGTACATCCGACTCACGTTGGGCTAGTTATTGTAGTCATGTCCACGCACCTAATGTAGAGACAAATATACGAGCTCGTTTGACCCAAACTAACAGCCGCCAATATATACTGGACCCAGTTCTCAGCGTGCTACCTGCATTTATATTGGGGACTATAAATTTTGTAAACCTTGTTCTTTATACTACAGCTGTTCTCACATATTAGACAAAAATTCAATAAAATATTTGTTAAAAGAAGTAACGCCACCTTCTGGTCACAGAACTCCACACAGCGCCGAGCCGTCTCCTTTAAGTTCTCTTCATTTCTTCCATTAAGGGCCAAACGGGCCCCCAGACGGGAAAAAAGCAACGCGGTACCAGCACCGATCCCAGAGCTGGCTCCAGTTACTAGGCATACCTTGCCTGATAGAGACACCACCTGGGGAGTGCGAGAGGAGGGAGAGCGTTACAGGAGGGAGTCACTGAAAACAACCTCCAGATCGCAACTTGGGGCCCATCGAGGGACAAGGCGTGCCATGTCAAGAGGACCGTGGGGGGAGGGGACACACACCACATTCAGAGTACCATGGGTGGGGGGGCACGCCACGTTCAGAGTGCCATGGGGGGACGACACGTCCAGAGTGCCATGGGGGGCATGCCACATTCAGCGTGCCATGAGGGGGAGCACGCTACATTCAGAATGCCATGGGGGGAGCGCGCTACATTCAGAATGCCATGGGAGGAGCGCGCTTCGTCCAGAGGGCCATAGGAGGGGCACGCCACGTACAGAGGGCCATGGGATACGCCATGTCCAGAGGGCCATAAGTGGGGACACACACCATGTCCAGAGGGCCATAAGTGGAGACACACGCCACTTCCAGAGGGCCATGGTGGTTAGGGACACGCCACGTCCAGACATCCATGGGGGGGAGACACGCAACATCCAGAGGCCGATAGGTGGCGGGGGTGACACGCCATGTCCAGAGGCCCATAGGGGACGAAAGGACACACCACATCCAGGGTCTCATGGGGGGGGGGGGGGCGACGCTCTACATCTAGAGGCCCATGGGGGGGGGAACACGCCACATCCAACGGCCCATAGGAGAGGCAATGCCACATCAAGAGGGCCATAGTGGGAGACACGTCACGCCCAGAGGGCCATAGGGTTGGAAACATGCAACATCTAGTGAGCCATAAGGGGGTGGGTGTGGGACATACGCCTCATCCAAAGGACCATAGGGAGAGGCCACAAGCAATGCCCAGAGGGCCACAGGGGGACAGAGAACACACCATGTGCAGAAGGTCATACACGTAGACTTTTTGTAGTATGACTTTTTTTTTTTTATTGAGCTACAGTGCAGGGGATTCTGGGAGTTGTGAGCGCTCCTGTAACCTGTGGCAGTCACACATTGATTACAACTGGAACCTCCAACTACAGGTCTCCATATCTGGGAGTGCTGATCAGAAGCCGATGCCGGCGAGTCACATAATGGAGTCGTCTCTATGTAGTTCTGCCAGGTGGTAGTGTCAGAGGAGGAGGAGCCGCCACACTGCAGCGTAATGTCACCGCAGACCGGTGGCAGACGATCAGGAGGCCCCTCGCGCACCCTGTATGTCCCCCAACTGCAGCCCCTCACACACCTGGTACATCTCCCTCTGCAGCCCCTCACACACCTGGTACATCTCCCCCTGCAGCCCCTCACACACCTGGTACGTTTCCCCTACTGCAGCCCCTCGCACACCTCGTAAGTCTTCTCGCCCCTCAAGCACCCGGTACATCTCCCCCCCGCAGCCCCTCGCGCTCAGGGTGCGTCTCCCCCTGAAGCCCCTCACGCTACTGGTATGTCTCCCCCTGAAGCCCCTCATGCTCCTGGTACGTCTTCCCCTGCAGCCCCTCACACACCTGGTTCGTTTCCCTACTGCAGCCCCCCCACGCACCTGGTACGTCTCCCCCTGCAGCCCCTCACACACCCGGTACGTCTCCCACTGCAGCCCCTCACGCACCCGGTACGTCTCCCCCTGCAGCCCCTCACGCACCCGGTACGTCTCCCCCTGCAGCCCCTCACGCACCCGGTACGTCTCCCCCTGCAGCCCCTCACGCACCCGGTACATCTCCCCCTGCAGCCCCTCACGCACCCGGTACATCTCCCCCTGCAGCCCCTCACGCACCCGGTACATCTCCCCACGCAGCCCCTCACGCACCCGGTACATCTCCCCACGCAGCCCCTCACGCACCCGGTACATCTCCCCACGCAGCCCCTCACGCACCCGGTACATCTCCCCACGCAGCCCCTCACGCACCCAGTACATCTCCCCACGCAGCCCCTCACGCACCCAGTACATCTCCCCACGCAGCCCCTCACGCACCCAGTACATCTCCCCACGCAGCCCCTCACGCACCCAGTACATCTCCCCACGCAGCCCCTCACGCACCCAGTACGTCTCCCCCCTGCAGCCCCCCACACACTCTGTACGTCTCCCCCCTGCAGCCCCCCACACACTCTGTACGTCTCCCCCCATGCAGCCCCCCCACGCACCCGGTACATCTCTCCCCATGCAGCCCCTCACGCAGCCCGTACGTCTCCCCCTGCAGCCCCTCACACAACCCGTATGTCTCCCCCCTGCAGCCCCTCACACAACCCGTATGTCTCCCCCCTGCAGCCCCTCACGCAACCGGTTGTCTCCCCCCTGCAGCCCCTCACGCAACCGGTTGTCTCCCCCCTGCAGCCCCTCACGCAACCGGTAGTCTCCCCCTGCAGATCCTCACACACCAGGCACAACTCCCCCTGCAGCCCCTCACGCACCCCGTACGTCTCCCCCTGCAGCCCCTCACGCACCAGGCACGTCTCCCCCCTGCAGCCCCTCACGCACCTGGCACGTCTCCCCCCTGCAGCCCCTCACGCACCTGGCACGTCTCCCGCTGCAGCCCCTCACGCATCCCGTACGTCTCCCCCCTGCAGCCCCTCACGCACCTGGCACGTCTCCCCCCTGCAGCCCCTCACGCACCTGGCACGTCTCCCCCCTGCAGCCCCTCACACAACCCGTATGTCTCCCCCCTGCACCCCGTCACGCACCCCGTACGTCCCCCCCGTGCACCCCGTCACGCACCCCGTACGTCCCCCCCCTGCAGCCCCTCACGCACCCGGTACGTCTCCCCCCTGCAGCGCCTCTCGCACCCGGTACGTCTCCCGCTGCAGCGCCTCACGCACCCGGTACGTCTCCCGCTGCAGCCCCTCACGCACCCGGTACGTCTCCCGCTGCAGCCCCTCACGCACCCCGTACGTCTCCCGCTGCAGCCCCTCACGCACCCCGTACGTCTCCCCCCTGCAGCCCCTCACGCACCCCGTACGTCTCCCCCCTGCAGCCCCTCACGCACCCCGTACGTCTCCCCCCTGCAGCCCCTCACGCACCCCGTACGTCTCCCCCCTGCAGCCCCTCACGCACCCCATACGTCTCCCCCCTGCAGCCCCTCACGCATCCCATATGTCTCCCCCTGGCAGCCCCTCATGCACCCCCTACATCTCCCCCTGCGGCCCCTCGTGCACCCCGTACATCTCCCCCTGCAGCCCCTTGTGCTTCCTGTACGCCCGCCCCCCGCAGCTCCTCACGCACCCCGTACGTCTCTCCCATTCAGCCCCTTATGCACCCCGTACATCTTCCCCCTGCAGCCCCTCACGCACCCCATACATCTCCCTCCGGCAGTCCCTCATGAACCCCGTACATCTCCCCCTGCAGCCCCGTGTGCACCCTGTACATCTTCCCCCTGCAGCCTCTCCTGCTCCCCGTACGTCTCCACCCCTGCAACCCCTCACGCACCCTGTACGTCTCCCTCCAGCAGCCCCTCATAAACCCTGTACATCTCCCCCTGCAGCCCCTCGTGCACCCCGTACATCTCCCCCTGCAGCCCCTTGTACTCCCTGTACATCCCCCCCCGCAGCCCCTCACGCACCGCATACGTCTCCCCCCTCCAGCCCCTCACACACCGCATACGTCTCCCCCCTCCAGCCCCTCATGCACCCCGTACATCTTTCCCCTGCAGCCCCTCACGCACTCCGTACACCTCCCTCTGTAACTCCTCACGCACCCTGCATGTCTCCCCCCTCCAGCCCCTCAGTGTCACACACACTCCTCACTTGCTCCTGATCTCCAGCTGCTGCCATTCCTTGCTCTGGAGTGAAAGTTGTATTTGCTTTACTTCCTGTCTAATTTTCGTGACCTCTGGGCCCTCCTGGACTTCCGCTTGTGTCATGTGATCTGCTTGGGGATTAACCCTTCCAGCATCAGGCCAAACTTTGAAGTGGAAAGATGTTTTTCGTTTTTCCTTCTTGCACTTATCCTCAGAATCCCTAGTTGTCGCCGGCAGCGCTGAGGCTTCTGTACTTCGTGTTGGTGCCAGTGCATAATTAATTACATTGCTTTGTCTTTTGCAGGAAAAAAAAGTATTTCCGTGGCCAATAATTATTATTATTATGTTTGGGACATAAAGGTCGTGGCCCAGAGTTTGGGCTTGCATCTCTCTTGGATGAAACTCTCTCAACTGGACGGATTCCAAACCCGTTCTCTCTCGTGGCCATCATCATCAGGTGGGTACTCACCACATAAGTTGCGGTTCTGCATAGGAACATGCGGTTCATGCCGGAATCCCTCCTTATGAGAAGCTTGCCCTTTGGGGGTTTTGGAACCCAGGACATGACGAGAACGCAAGAATGTAGGAGCGCAAGAACCGCATGTTGTTATGCAGGATTACAACTTACTAATGCGAGAGTAACCACCTGATGTTGATGGCCACAAGTGTGAACGGGTCGTGGAATCCTTTAAGTTGAGAAAGTTTCATCCAAGAGAGAGATCCGTCAGATAACTGTGACTGAGGACACGTGTGCCTTGGGAAACCCGAACTGTACGAGAATAAGAAAAGAGGCGAGTGATGTAAGCCTACTAATAATCTACTGCTGTTGAAATTACTATATACAAGTTATTTCCCTATGGAAGAAGAGAAGTTCAAGTAAAAGAACAAGACCACACATTCCCGGTTCTTGTTGAAAAAGTACATTCTGTGTGTGGACTACTCTTTATTCAAGCTGGGTAATCCACTGCTGAATTAGGAACGTTGGCGTCACGGTGACAAAACAGGAACTTAAGGTAACCCAGGTTACTAAATGTGATCTTTCCCCAGTTAGTAACGAGGTTGGGTTCTTAGCCAGCCATTGGGAGGAGACAGCAGAGCTGCAGAATCCCATAGGGTGACCCCGGACACATGGCATATGCTGAGGAGCTGAGAGGGCAAGATGCTGGCTTGTCACGGCAGCACTTGCCACGCTCCCTCCTGGAGGGACGCACGCAGCCAAGGCCAGGGCAGTGCTGGGCCTCTTCTTGTCACCCCCGGCATAGGGATGCCCAATAAACATTAAGACAGGTGGAAAGGTTGTCATGGGTGACGCCACTGTTCTGGTTCCCACCAGCATGAGAAAATAAACGAGCCACAGACTGTTATATAGTACCTCAGGTCCCTGGGAACGGGCAGGGCCTGGAATAACTTTTACTTGAAACTTCAATAGTACAAGGCACAAATGACAAGTTTAGGACGTGCAGGAATGAGATGAAACCAAGCACCTCCAAAGGGCAGATCCAGACTTTAGGCCGCCCGTGTCTGACTAAATAGAGACACGTACCTCCACTCAGTAGAACTCAGACTTTTGGACGTTTGAGTGTGAACAATGAAACTGAAGTACCTGCACCTGGCGGCTCTGGACTGTAGGACGCATGGGTGGGAATTGATTAGATAAGAGTACCTCTGCACTAGACCTTGCCACAAGAACATGCACGCTCAACTCAAGCTCTCTCTCTCTTTTTGGGGGGCTAATTAGTTTAGCTGCATTTCTGTTGGTGTGCCAAAAATCTCTCTTCCTCTTCCATTCTTCACTACATGAGGGCTGAAGGTGCCCCTATGTAGCTGGAACTCTTTGACAGAAACCCAGAAGACATGGACCTGTTCCTGCTCTCATACACTCCCATTTATACCTTCTCTCACACCACATGACAGGACAGAATTGTTACATTTACCAGACATTCTCCATGCTTTGCAGACACTTAACCCACCATTCGCTGCAGCTGTGCAATACATAAAACAGAATGCCAGGACAGTTTTGCACAGTGCATTAAAATAAAATTACATATATGAGCCAGGAAACCATGTACTGGGCCACTACAGAGCCTCCACCAGGTTGCTATTTTGTTACACCACTGTCTCCTCGGCTGAGGGCCTGGTTCTCGGACGCTGCAGGGCAGAGCTTGGCATCACAAAGAGGATGAATAACTCTGCGGCAAGTAAATTAATGAAAAAGTGAATTAAATCTTTCCCCCTGCGAAATGCAGAGATCAAGTGAGAAGCGTTATTTGAAGCTGAAAATGTATGTGGCCAGGATGCGTCACTGGTCGGAGAGACACTGTCTGATGTTACTAGACAAAGTTGAGTTGACCTAATGAACAATTTTCAAAATGGTGCTCAGGCTTCATTGTCCTACTCTAAAGCAAAGCCCACCAATTATTTCCGCCAAGAGATTCCCGCCATTGATGAAGAAAAAGTAGGGAGGGGGGGGGGGGGAGATGCCCCACTGCCAAGCTGAGTGAGGAGAGTGGCTAGAGCCACCCAAAGATGGAGTCTGAAGCTGTGGAAGAAGTGCAACAAGTGAACCCTCAGCAGAGTAAGGAGAATGTAGCAGAGACACCCATGGCTACAGCGAGAGGAGTGCAAGCAAGATACCCACCACCAAGGCCACAGTTATACTTCAGAGATGAGAGAGAGGTGATGGACTTACTACCCTTACTTTCTACAGGGACTCCCAGAGCAGCAGCTTTTGAGGAGAATACTCAGGAGCTGGTGAGCTCTACTGCAAGTATGGGGCTTGGAGGAGTGTCCATGCCTGATGCCGCAACTGCTGTTGCTTCCGCGAGAATGTGACCAACTATAGTTGGATTAAGTGCTGGGAATACGGTCTGTAGAAATAGAGCTGCGGGAAGAAAAAGAGACTGGACCATGGAGTTATTTTCTACTCATACTGGATTTGTATCATCTTTATGTCCACCAGGACAATTCTGCAGCAAAACAGGCTTTGCCGAATCATTTGTTCCCCTATGTTGTGGAGTACGGCGATAAGAACTTTTCCTTTGTGTTTGTGGATGACGGAGATGATCGCCCTAAGGGACTGCAGCGGAAGTCTCCAGACTTTTCACAGGAGGACAGTACAGAGGAGAACCGAGAGGTGAGAGGCTGTACTCGGGCGAGCCCTTCTTTGTGCTCATCAATAGGGATTCGTTCCATGGAGAGTGCTGTAACGCCGACGGGACTTTGCACCGAGTCGGAGACAGAGGAGCCTTCCCGACCCGCTAGGGTGACATGGTGCTGAGGACTTTCTTTTCCCTGGCTTAAAAAAAAGACAATTTTGGACTTTCCTTTCCTTTTTCCCCTTTTCATTTTTCCCCAGAGACTACAAAGTTCTATTTCCCCATTTCATGCTAAGTATCTCTGCTTGATGGTCATTCATAAAATATAAAAGTAACGTTATGCTAATTAAATATGCTGATGTGCAGGAGTGAGTGAAGTGTTGGCAGGTAAGTTTTGAGTCATGATTGGTGTAAATAACCCTCACAAATATCAAAGATGGACAACGTCTGGTGAATAATCCGGAAACAGCCGCTGGCAGGAGGCGACACGGGAGATTCCTCATCCACCGGCAGAGAAAGATGTCCAGAACTTCTGAGGATAAAGAGAACCAACCACATTCCATCCAAGGCCTCATTCACACGGCCGCAGGTCACACAGCATTCTGTAGCTGTGGGAGCCGCGTACGGTAGCGAGTGCACTGTGCATGACAACGGATGTCACGCACGCGGTCCTCTGAAGTGTGACTTTTGTTTTTGTATTTTTAAATTCCCCGCTCTGACTCATAGCGGAGCTGAATATGTAATGTCGCCCATATGCAACTTATAACATTGCATATGCTAGCCATAGAAAAGTGTAGGGCTCATACTGCGTGATACGCGGAGAAATAGAGCACGCTGCCACAGCGTTCACACGCTCATATGAACGATCAATGAAAATCCATGTACTTTGATTGATTCCATTCCCCATATATCACATGCCATATATCACATGCGCAATATGCAGCAACAACACGGTCGAGTGAATGAGCCCTTATACCACCGAGGAGGACGGACGGAAGACATCAGGGTAAACGGATGCTTGAAATAAATGCTCTGAATATAAAGTGCGTTTAGATTGAATGGATAGCATTCAAAGGAGTAAAAGTGACCGATAATCATTCAGTTTAAACACGAGCCGACGACTGAACGACGAATAACAATCATGCGCTTCTTGTTTGGCGTTCAGTTTCAGCTCGTTGGAGCCTCGTTGCGTTTAAACACTTCTCGTTCACATATGAGACAAGAAATGTCTGATTCCCAATGATGATCTAACAGGAGTGCGAATGGGTTGCTGATGATGTCATCAGCGTGTTCACTCGGACAAGCGAGAATTGCTCAGTGTAAGGGCATTAGTTCCCCGGATCTAGGTGCTTCTCGCTCCCTTATCTCAGAGTAGCTAATCGCGAGCCACATATAAATTGTACAAAAAATCTGCATGAAAAGAGTGCATGTATAAAAGACCGCCCATCTAAAAAGCTGGGTATGCCGTCGATCTTAGAAGGAGGCTCAGCGCTGTGCCCCAATCAGGGAAGCAGCTGGCAGGCCCGGCTCCACGACCGACTCCCGAGTCAGAAGTAAGGAACTGGAAGATGTGTAGAGTCGGGGAACTTATACTCATTGTACACTGAACGTTTGTCCGAGTAAACAAACTCACTAGAAACAGGCGATGTATAACCTATACCAGCTGTACATATATAATTATATACAGGAGATGCCCAGGTTATACCAGCATGCTCCATATCACTATATACAGGAGATGTATAACCTATACCAGCTGTACATATATAATTATATACAGGAGATACCTAGGTTATACCAGCATGCTCCATATCACTATATACAGGAGATGTATAACTTATACCAGCTGTACATATATAATTATATACAGGAGATCCCCAGGTTATACCAGCATGCTCCATATCACTATATACAGGAGATGTATAACTTATACCAGCTGTACATGTATAATTATATACAGGAGATACCCAGGTTATACCAGCATGCTCCATATCACTATATACAGGATGTATAACCTATACCAGCTGTACATATATAATTATATACAGGAGATGCTTAGGTTATACCAGCATGCTCCATATCACTATATACAGGAGATGTATAACTTATACCAGCAGTACATATATAATTATATACAGGAGATACCCAGGTTATACCAGCATGGGACATACCACTATATACAGGATATATAACCTATACCAGCTGTACATATATAATTATATACAGGAGATGCCCAGGTTATACCAGCATGCTCCATATCACTATATACAGGATGTATAACCTATACCAGCTGTACATATATAATTATATACAGGAGATGCTTAGGTTATACCAGCATGCTCCATATCACTATATACAGGAGATGTATAACTTATACCAGCTGTACATATATAATTATATACAGGAGATACCTAGGTTATACCAGCATGCCCCATATCACTATATACAGGAGATGTATAACTTATACCAGCAGTACATATATAATTATATACAGGAGATACCCAGGTTATACCAGCATGGGACATACCACTATATACAGGATGTATAACCTATACCAGCTGTACATATATAATTATATACAGGAGATGCCCAGGTTATACCAGCATGCTCCATATCACTATATACAGGATGTATAACCTATACCAGCTGTACATATATAATTATATACAGGAGATGCTTAGGTTATACCAGCATGCTCCATATCACTATATACAGGAGATGTATAACTTATACCAGCTGTACATATATAATTATATACAGGAGATACCTAGGTTATACCAGCATGCCCCATATCACTATATACAGGAGATGTATAACTTATACCAGCAGTACATATATAATTATATACAGGAGATACCCAGGTTATACCAGCATGGGACATACCACTATATACAGGATGTATAACCTATACCAGCTGTACATATATAATTATATACAGGAGATGCCCAGGTTATACCAGCATGCTCCATATCACTATATACAGGATGTATAACCTATACCAGCTGTGCATATATAATTATATACAGGAGATGCCCAGGTTATACCAGCATGCTCCATATCACTATATACAGGATGTATAACCTATACCAGCTGTACATATATAAATTATATACAGGAGATGCCCAGGTTCTACCAGCATGCTCCATATCACTACATACAGGAGATGTATAACTTATACCAGCTGCACATATATAATTATATGCAGGAGATACCCAGGTTATACCAGCATGGGACATACCACTATCTACAGGAGATGTATAACTTATACCAGCTGTACATATGTAATTATATACAGGAGATGCCCACGTTACACCAGCATGCTCCATATCACTATATACAGGAGATGTATAACTTATACCAGCTGTACATATATAATTATATACAAGAGATGCCAAGGTTATACCAGCATGCTCCATATCACTATATACAGGATGTATAACCTATACCAGCTGTACATATATAATAATATACAGGAGATACCCAGGTTATACCAGCATGCTCCATGTAACTATATATAGAAGATGTAGAACTTATACCAGTTGTATGTATATAATTATATACAGAACATACCCAGGTTAGAGTGGTTTCACACCTGTAGGGATCTTACCCACTTGCGATAGGTTTTCTAGTAATGTGAGAGTGAGTGAAAACGCATGATTATGAAACCAATGATTTTCAATGGTTTCATTCTCATTTGCGATGTTTTCATTCAAGGCTTGCAGTGCTAAGAAAAATCTGCGCTATCGCCCACTGGGGAGTGTGGGAGCAGTGCCGGACCTACTGAAAATATAGGGAGTACATTGTGCTCCCCTTCTACAGCTGTGGCAGAGATCACGATG
Source organism: Eleutherodactylus coqui (assembly GCA_035609135.1). Lineage (NCBI taxonomy): Eukaryota > Metazoa > Chordata > Amphibia > Anura > Eleutherodactylidae > Eleutherodactylus > Eleutherodactylus coqui. Next base: position 179,461,537 of record CM069412.1, on the reverse strand, counting down.
TTATCCCATCGCTTCATCTCAAGCAATGAAATGAAGCTCTACCCCGAAAATCATCCCTAGTTATTAAAAAAAAAAAAGTTAATTCACTTAGAAGAGCTATCTGTTTCTTCTCTTCATCCCCGTCAGTCTTAATCTATCTTCTGGTGGCCGGGGATTGAAAAATTCCGGCTTCCAGAAATTGCTGTCTCTGATTGGCTGAGTACTGTGACCAATCATAGGCAGCGCTCAGCCATTCAATGAATTCAATCAATGGCTGAGCGCTGCCTCTGATTAGCACAGCGCTGTAACCAATCACAGGCAAAGCTTAACTGTCATTCAATGATGGCTGAGCACTGCCTCATATGATTCAGACCTCCTAAACTCGGAACATCTCTTGATGCACTTCCCATCTGAGACCTCCCTCTGAATTGTACTGGGAAAAAATGGATTTACATACTAGACTGCTGCTCCCCATACAGATTGGCCACTAGAGTCTGGCAGATGTGTAAACAGATCACTAGATATGAAGGCACTCCCCTGGAGCCCCCCCCCCCCCCCCCCCATGGGGTAGTAGAGCACTACCACACTTGTTAAACTTACCAGAGACGCAATTCTGGCTAGATCTTGAAATCACCTCCTTGAAGAGAATGTATACATTAATGGTGTTTTGGCCTCCTTTAAGCAGCTTATCTCTAGAACCAGCTTCTACAAATACTTCAACTAAGACATGTGCTCAACACCCAATTCCCAGAGCCACATCAGTTCCTTTCCACCTACCTCTTAATAGGAGTTTTGCGCAGGCAAGGACCTAGGGGGTTGATTTTGTATATAAATGTACATGCGCGCACACACACACACACACACACCTGTTATTAGCCGTTTAGTCTTTCATGCCCCTCGGCGACCCTAAAGGCGAGCTCCCTCCACGTTTTTGGTTTTGCCCTGCTTCTTTCAGTTGTGTGATATCTATGCCAGTATCAGCTTGGACAGTATCAGCCATCGTGTCATTTGGCAGTCAGGTCTTTTTTTGCCGCTGATCTGTCAAAGCATTATAGAATTTTCTAGCGACTCTGCTCATATTACATGGCCAACATCCGTGAGCCTGAGCCGGGCCATCTTGTCCTACATTAGTCTGAGCTCGGTCATCTTGCCCTCCAGCGATATATGGGGTCTTATACGATTTACTACTTCTCTGTTACTCTCGCCGTCCAGGGTATACGCAGCAGCTTTCACCAGATCCACAGCTCAAACACATCAATCCTCCTATCAGCTTTTTTCACAGTCCAGCATTCACATCCATACAGGACTATGGGGAATACCGTGGTTTGCACTATCCAGCGTTTAGTTGCTATACTGATATCCCTACTTCTCCAGATTTTGGCCATATTCAGCATCACGCTTCACCCCAATGCTATTCTACATTTTATCTCTGGCATAAAGTCTCCAGCCTGGTCAATTTTTGAGCCAAGGAAGATGAAGTCTCGCACGCATTCTATGACCTCATTGTCGATTTTGATATGGTAATTTTTTGCAGTTGTCCTAATTTGTCTTTACATTCAGGAAGAGGCTCATTGTTGGGTAGTTGGAGCAATTCTGGGAGTCACCTTTCTTTGGTAGAGAGATAAAGACAGATCTTTTCCAGTCCTGTGGCCATTGTGTGGATGCCCATACTGACTGGGTACAGTGCTGTGATGGTTTTCACTGGTACTGGCAGCAATAGCTCTGCCGGTATGTTATCTATGCCTGGTGCTATATTTTTGGCTAGTTGTTTCATTGATATAACCACTTCTGACTCCATAATGGAGGTTCCAAGTCCACAGGCTCCACTTCATGCAATGGTCCAGATATTGTGGTTGCAGGCATATAGTTCCCTTGAGAATTCACTCCCCCTATCCTTGATACTTTGTTGGACATTCAGTTGCTACCCGTTTTTGCCTTTGATTGTGCCATTGCGTGCCATGAAAGGTCTTCAGGCCATCTTGACCTGTGAGAATAGGCCTTGGATATGGCCTTCTATGGCTTCTGCTTCAAGTTATTTGCAACACTCATTCCTGTCCATTTCCTTATCTTTGCTTGCAACTCTCTGAAGATTCGGCATTTACTTGCCAAACTTCGTCTTTGTTGCCGGCCGCCTTTGCTGCTCCTTTTTTATCAGTTATTCTGAGAGTTTGCTTGGACAACCAATAGCGTTGTTTTTTACCGCTTCTTATAGGTGAGATGCTTACTAGCTGTTTCCATAACTGTGGACTGTATATCGTTCCATAGTTCCTCTGGATACTTTTCTGCTGTGTCAAGCAGTTCGAATCTGCTTGCTGCCTGAATCGTGTATGATTGGGGGATTTTAGAGGTGTCAACTTTTCTAAATGGAGCATCTTTCTTAATACTATGGAATTGGATCTTGATCTTAGCTGCAAGCAGTCCATGATCAGTGCCGCAGTCGGCGCCAGGAAAGGTTTTTATTGCAATGACTGAACTTCGCCAACAATGATGACACAGGATGTATTCAATCCGATTTCGATAGAGGCCGTTGGGAGATGTCCACGTTTACAGTCGGCGTTTGCGTTGCATAAACCATGTGTTTACTATCCTGAGCCAATTTTCTTAGCAGAAGTGTACCAGGCGATCACCGGCTGCATTTCTTTCCCCAAGCCCAAATCTTCCTGTGATGGTTGCTTCTGGCTGACTGCTGACTTTGCAATTGAAGTCGCCCATAAAGTAAACAATGTCCTTCCTTGGCACTTTGTTTTGAGTTTTCTGGACATTGGCATAAAAATCTTCAATGGTTTCCTCACTAGCATCAGTCGTTGTGGCATAGACCTGTAAGACTTAAATGTTCACTGGCTACCCACGTATCCGGATAGCAATGATAAGGTCAGGGGTGTAACTATAGAGGATGCAGGGGATGCAGTTGTACCCGGGCCCACAAGCCCTAGGGGGCAAATAAGGCCTCTCTTCTCCATATAGGAAGCCCAGTACTATGAATAAAGCATTATAGTTGGGGGCCCTGTTACTGATTTTGCATTGGGGCCCAGGAGCTTAAAGCTACGCCTCTGGATAAGGTCGCTCATTGTTGTAAAATACCTAATTCAAGTTAAATCTCATACATGGAGCTGGGGGTCTTTGACAAATGGCGAGAAATAAGCCCCTTGCTCTCTGAAGAGGAGTGGAGTTCTGCAATGTCCTCCTACACTTCGGTCTCACTAGCAGCTAACAACAAAATGATCCAACTACACATTGTACATCAAGGGCAGACTCTTTAGGAGAATAGAACCCCAAATATGAAATGTCATCGCTGTCAGCTACCCAACGCTAACTTTAACTTTCTGATACGGAGCTGTCTGATGGCATACTCCTTCTGGACGGATGTTTCAGATTTCTTGGTGCCATGTCCACCAAACCCCGCTGAATGTTTACTGGGTATACTGGATGAAGAGCAGTGGCAATTCCATATCTGCATTATTCTTAGTGAGGTGCTGTTTCTGGCCCGGAAGGCTTTGGCATTGCACAGGAGGGATAGGAGACCCCCGACTCTCCCCCAATGGTGTAGCCTAGTCAACTCTATCTCTCATATGAAACAATAGTATATAAAAATAAAAAGTGCCCAGATAAATTCTACAAAATCTGGGGAATTTGGTGTGGCTTATCAACCCCGACCCACACACAAACGCATTTCAGCAACTTGTGCACTACATGAGGGCTTTGACCCTTCCAGGTACCATATAGTTCTTCATAGGTATGGTGATTATATCCTGAACTCAGCAGTATGCCTCATCATATATGTTATGTTGTACGGTGTAAACTGTCTTAGGTAATTGTGTAGTGGCCCATAAATGGGTCCTACGAAAACGCCTTTGCCATTATATGTAAGCATTTCATTTCTGAAGGGCAAGCAGGGGTTAACCACTAGTTAACCTGCCCTGCAACTGAGCTATTAATAATCTGCCTGGCGACCAGTTCATTTTCATTGGCTGCCGGCAGATTCAGCCCTGATAGGACAGCAGCACGGATAAACCAAAGAACCTGGTAGGCTGTTAAGCCGTGAGGTGGCAGAAGTATGGAGGCCTGTGATTGGAGCGTCCATTGCCTGGTTACACCCCGGAACCAAAGTCCATGTTACACCCCAGTGCAAAGTTATGTGGTTGCATAAAGCATATTTTCCACATAATGTATATTGTATGCACTGTTTAAAACCTGGAGAACCTTGCACCAGTTCAGACTGTGCAGTAATATAAGGGTTAAAAGTGTACAGATGAGATGTGATTTTGGTTATCAAGCAGACCCTCAGCAGATTTTGCAAAGTGCATGAGCTTTTGCACAACTGAATTGTATCAGCTTTTGCAAGGGATCCCCAGGAATGGGGGAGGGGCAAAACAGCAGAGTTCAGTGTTGGGAATAGAGAGGAAAAGAGGAGAAGAAGCAGCCTGTCTGCTCAGAAAAAGGCCATGACAGAGAGTCCTTGGAGTCGTTATCCACCCTGCCATGTGGGCAATGCTCATTTTTTGTTTGGGCCAGTCCACACTGTAAAGGGAATTACTGAGTCACTAGCTCTGAGGAAGAGGGACGGAGTTGGAGTTAAAGGAGAAGATAAGTTGTACAAGGACCTCTCTGCATATTCTGTAAGCTAGCCTCCGGTGGAAACAGTGCTAGTCAGCTACTACACTGATGAATTGTCCCTGTAGGCGTCCTTCCAGGTATCGCGTGACAGAACAGAATTGTGAGTACGAAGTGAATATTGTAATGAAATGTGAATGGAGCCGAACAGCAGAGGTTAATATAAATTGGACAGTGCATGTAAAGAGTTGAATCAATATCTGTTAGCAAAGCTAGCCCTGTCACCCACCACAGAGGAGACATCCTCCCAAGAACATTACAGGCTATATCTTCAATAACTCTGCTAAAGCAATCACCTCTAAAGGCATGATAACCAAATGATCATTCATCTATGGCTGTGTTGTGATTCTTCATGTCATGCTGCATTGGGTTGTTGTAACCTGAATATGCAGAACCAGTTACAGTAAAGTTCAAAATGGTTTCATGAAATTCACGGAAATGTTCTTCCGTGTTTATTGATCATTGTACACAGTGTTATCTTGGGCACGTGGCATGGAGTCCTCCGTCTATTGGCATGGTTACCCCGGTGATAAAAGATGCAGAATCAGATGCCAGGAAGGCAATTGTCCGGGCCACTTCCTCCACGGTGCCTGGCCGCCCCAGAGGGTGTGTGCGTCGGCTGTCCTGCAGGAACTGCAGCGGGAGAAGGATAATGGTAAGAAAATAGCAAAACAGTAAAAATCTGGTGAAATAGGCGATATTGCGTACCTGAGTGTACTGCGCCTCGTCCAGGCCAGCGCGCCGATGGATCTCCGTTATAATGACCCCTGGGCTGAGAGACACAACATGCAATCAGTGATGAGGCGGAGCAGAAGGCCAATAACAAGACAAGATATTTGAACAGAATGGCGGTGCCAGCGCCTGACTCCAGTCGCACGCTGCCGGTCGGGTGTGGCAATTTCTGTGACGGAGAGCCCCCCTGACATGTAACAAGGGCAGAGGGGGGTGACTGCTGACCTCCCCAGAACGACAGCAGAAACGTTTGCAGCATCTGAACTCCACCGCTCCAACGAAGACACAGAGCTGAGACCAGCCGTTGCACCCCCCGTCGTCACTGGTCAACACAGCTGCGGCTGAAGGGGTCTGCTACAAGAAATAGCTTGTTTTCTGTTACAACCCTACTATTATATCATGTTTTATTCTCCAGTCACACCCAGAGCTGCAGTCACAATTCTGCTAGGACATCATGTCTCATTCTGTAGTAACACCTAGAGCTGCAGTCACAATTCTGCTATGATATGTCCCATTCTGTAGTCACACCAAGAGCTGCAGTCACAATTCTGCTAGGACATCATGTCTCATTCTGTAGTCACAGCCAGAGCTGCAGTTGCAGCGACCGAGGAGCGGGCCACGGCCTAGGAGACAGCGGGATAGATTTTTGTGTCATTCACGTTGGCTCTACCGTCTCCCACCTGGTGGGTAACCGGTGACGCGTATAAAGCCCTAGGGCCAGTCTGCTTAAACGGGGGGGAGGAGGGGGGCGGGTACTTGGGAAAATACCTTAGTCCTTTTGTCACTTGTGATGCCCCCTGTTTCTTCTACCATGCGGATTCCTGCTGTTAAAGTAAATTCTCTGTCGCGTAGCTTGATTGGGGAAATTCCTAATCGGCGGAGTAAATACACACACACACACACACACACACACACACACACACACACACACACACACACACACACATGTACTCTTTAAGGCACAGCCTCCAGAAATGAACGGGTGGCAGGACGTTTTACTTGACTTCCACAATTTAGCAGCAACTGGCTTAGTGGTGCAACAGGGAGAATTCATGAGGATGCAGGAGAATCCACAGTTCAAGTTATATGTAGGCCCTGGCCAGGGGTATACTCTTACTCCTCAAGCTCTCTCTCCCTACTGGTCCACACGCATTGGCTACTCCACGCTGCACGACCTCTCGGTCTCCTCCATCTCCTGTATCTGTGAGCTGATGGTGCCCACAGACAGCTGCCTTGTCTCCTTCCTTCCTTAGAACTCTCTCAGAACCCAGAACAAAACAACAGCCCCTTGCACACACCTTGCAAGTACATATATCTCACAAGGTCACATGACAAACAAATGGATACATTTCCCAGACAGTCAGCTTACATACCAGACAGTTAACTCTTTCAGTGCTACAGCTAGGCAATACACATCATTCTCCACTCACACCCAATCACAGGGACGGAAAAAGTCTATATAACTACAGGTAAGCCCTTTTCACAGTAACAGACTAAAATATAAATTCTTTATTAGGGGTATATTAAAAGACATAAATGGGCTAACACACAAACAAAAAATATATAAACCAAAAAAGTCAGTTACTTTTTGGTATATCACTGGCCTCCACTCAAAGACCGGATATGTGAACTCTCTCAGAACCCAGAACAAAACAACAGCCCCTTGCACACACCTTGCAAGTACATATATCTCACAAGGTCACATGACAAACAAATGGATACATTTCCCAGACAGTCAGCTTACATACCAGACAGTTAACTCTTTCAGTGCTACAGCTAGGCAATACACATCATTCTCCACTCACACCCAATCACAGGGACGGAAAAAGTCTATATAACTACAGGTAAGCCCTTTTCACAGTAACAGACTAAAATATAAATTCTTTATTAGGGGTATATTAAAAGACATAAATGGGCTAACACACAAACAAAAAATATATAAACCAAAAAAGTCAGTTACTTTTTGGTATATCACTGGCCTCCACTCAAAGACCGGATATGTGAGTGGGGCCAGATAGCAGATCAGTGCTACAGGTAAGTGATAGAAAGAACTTAGTCACTTCCAAAACTGGTAAAGATCATGCAGCATCAAGATTTGGAGGTAAGATGCTCCTCCAACTTGATATTGAGATGCTGCAGTGATCCACCAGAGTGATTGCTGTCTTAGACAGTATCCAACATAGGGACGTGTCAGTATCTCAAACTCTTTGGCATCAATCACGGGCAAAGAGAAAGAGTTTTCCTATAATAAGGATTTTTCACAATCGGACACTCATAGTCAAAGTGTTAGAATGAATTGTGCTCGACGCGTTTCCCCACAATAGAAAATTGTGGTTCATCAGGAACTCAGATGGATTCGACAGGCATTCGTATAGCACTGTTTGTAGTAATGAATTAGCAAACGATTTTTTAAAATGAAGTCAGATGGTACAGATAGTGCAATGACTTAGAGGCAATCTGTATGATTGCTCAGTATCTCAGATGCATAGAAGCAAAATTGCGTATTCAGGCATCAACTAAAGAAATACACGTGCACTCCCAGCATTAGTATGCAGAGACGCGAAGGGCCGCAGCCCCCCCCCCCCCCCCCCCTGACATCCTCTACTCTGCTTCTTCCCCCAACCTCTCATCCGGACCATAGAGACTGCACAGGAACGGACTCGAACATGTTACCCATATCTGAGACGGACCTAATTCCCATTGAAGACAAGTTGCAAGTTGTCAACTTGTCTGATTATAATCTTACATCACAGGAGCTGGGCCTGTTGGAGAGGGGGCTGTCCTTCGTCCCCACGACCCGTTTTAACCCGTTCGTGTGGACGAAGGACATCTCCCTCTTCACCCGCAAACTAAGATGGAAAAAATTTTTTGCCATCAAAGATAAAGAACGACTCAGAGCAATGGGCCTGGATTTGGCAGATCTTCAGGGCCTTCAGATTCTGCAGGATCTCGAGAATGAGAATATGAGAATTGAAGGCATGGGTCCTTTTACGGACCTTAAACCTTCCTGTAGATACAATCCCCCGGCACTGCATAGTCCGGAAATAGACATCTTCGAGAGATTGGTAAAAAACGATCTTAAAACCTTGAAAACCTCTTTAGGTCCACATTCCAATCTGACACAAGGGGAAACTAAGGCACTCAAAAATCTCGAAAAAAAATTCTGCGATTATTATAAAGCCAGCTGATAAAGGCGGCAATATTGTGATTCTTAATAGATCACAATATATTGACATGTGCCGCCGACTTTTGAATGATCCCTCCACCTATGGTACTCTCTCATATGACCCAACAAATTCATTTTTGGTCCTACTGCGTGATCTTTTACAACGGGAACTGGCTGCTGGGAATATTGATACCAATGAATACCGCTTCATGTACCCTCCAACTCCAACCATCGCTACGTTTTATGCACTGCCAAAGGTGCATAAGGGTACTAACCCTATCAAGGGACGTCCTATCGTATCGGGGGTAAACAATCTCACCCAGAATGTTAGCATTTACATTGATAAGATCTTGCGTCCATACGTTCTCTCATTGAGATCGTATGTTAGAGATACGATGGACGTCCTGCGTATTCTTGATGGCATTACAATCGAACCCGATGTCATCTTAGCATCACTAGACATCGAAGCATTGTACAGCTCCATCCCTCATGACGGCGGTTTGACAGCAGTGTCTTCCTTTCTCCAACAAAGGGGTGCACATTACAATAGCCACAACCAGTGTGTCGTTGACCTACTGGAATTCATCTTGAAGCACAATTATTTTGTGTTTGACTCCGAGTACTTCCACCAGCTCAGGGGTACAGCGATGGGGACGCCATGTGCCCCATCTTATGCTAATCTGTACCTGGGCTGGTGAGAGGAAAGGGTCATTTACAATAATCCACTCTGGTCCGACAATATCATCCTCTGGTTACGCTATATAGACGACATCCTCGTTCTATGGAAGGGGACTCCCTCATCCTTGGAGACCTTCGTGGATGCACTAAATGTGAACACTTTAAATCTACGTGTCACTAGTGACATCCACCCGACATCATTACCCTTCCTTGAAACCTCGGATCTCTAAGAACGAGGATGGCACCATCTCGTCAACTTTGCACCGGAAGCAGACTGCTACCAATAGTCTATTGGGCTGGCAGAGTTACCATCCTACACCCTTGAAACGCGGTATTCCTAAGGGCCAGTTCCTTCGTCTACGCCGTAATTGTTCAGATGAAGCTTCCTTCTTCCAAGAAAGTAAAAAACTAATGAAACGCTTTACAACAAGGGGGTACCCTGAGGACGTAGTCATGAAAGCCTATCAATATGCATCTCAACAGCCTCGCACTACATTACTAACACCACGAGTACGGGCTGTTGAACATTCTCCACGAGTGATAGGCACCTTTGATACAGCTTCGGTGCAGATACGAGAGATTTTATCTCATTATTGGGACATTCTCAAAAATGATCCGGATATCAGAGATCACATACCTATGAAACCATGCATTACTTACAGACGAGGCCACAATTTAAAATATCATCTCGTCAAAAGTCATTTACATCCTGACGAATCCAGACTGACCTGGTTAGGTCAAAACAGACCAGTAGGCACTTTTCCATGCCCTACCTGTGCCGCTTGCCCCTTCATTCTAAAAGCTAATTCTTTCACGTGTGCTGTTTCCAACCAGACTTTCCAGTGCCAAGACTTTATTAACTGCAAGACTCGTAATATCATTTACATGGCCACCTGCCCCTGCCCAAAAAACTACATAGGGAAGACGATACAGCAGTTCCGGCGCAGGATACTTGGCCACATAGGAAACATAGAAAGACGAGAATCTACACCTTTAGCGGACTATATTTGGTCAACGCATAATGGTGATGCAAATACGCTAAAATTTCAAGGCATAGAATTGTTATGCACACATGGGAGAAGGGGCAATGTGGACCAGCGGCTGTTACAAAAAGAAGCGGCATGGATTTTTCGTATGAACAGTCTGAATCCACTTGGCCTCAATGAAAGTCTATGCTTTAATTGTTTCCTGGATTAATTCAAACAGCATTTGTGCTTTTTTCCCCGGATAAAGATCTATTAATATGTTCTCCTCCGAATAGACCGTTCCATGTTCTCTTTCAGCCTGTACATCCTATTATGGTGTACATATTTGATATCAGATCATCTAAACATTTATTTGTGTGGCATCATATTTATTCTGCATTTGAGTACCATTATATACTACTGGATGTGTATATTTACCTGAAAGAACATCTTCATAATGGGTACCATCTATAATTGTCCTTTACAAACAATAATATATAAAGGAAAGTACAGACATTGCAAATACACCTTTATTCAGCAGCTCTAAATTTTTAATCCTGGCTCAGGTCGCTGTGGTTGCCCTCCGATTCATATAGGGCTTGCATTCCATCTCTGTTGCCACCAGGACCTTCCTGGCGGTCATGTGACCATTCTGGCGATCACGTGACCACGTGATGACATCACACACATGTGCAGTAGCCTCCTATGCTGGTAGGAGCTACTAGCATAATCTCTGAACAATCTGGCATAGCGGTGAGCGATCAGACACCGCTATGCACTGGTCTATCTAACCCCCTTGCCGGCAATATGCTGATAAGCATGTTGCAACTGTGGATTCTCATCTTAAACACTCTAATTAGAGCTGCAGTATGGATATTTGCATAGTCGGGTCCCCTTTATTTTTGTGAGCCGCTGATTGGCTCACTTATTACTCTCCTCCCATCAAGGCGGTCCAGTAATCAGTATATGAGAGGCTGACACATACACTCCTGCATTACCCCTGTGGCTCACCATCAGAGCCACAGGCTTTACCTCTTTATTTATTTATTTATTTATTTTTGGTGCTTTTTGACTTTTTGATGCATGGGCATAACAACTATCTTCTGTAGGAAGGAGTAGATCAGAGAAACCTGCTGCTGCTCTATATCTGGTAGCATGCAGGGAGGCTCTTGATACTATTTGAAATTAAGCCTATAGTTTCAGCCTGGGTCTGAAGTCTATTTTGGTTATAGAGGCGGCCACACTCATATGGTGACCACCTCCTATATACCTAACATCCTCCTCTTATCTCCGTTATATCATCTAGACGAGACAGTCCTGATGACACTGGGCTATCATTTAAACTGCCAAGCTGATACTGCATCCAGATTTTCAGCTTTATAGCTCTGTTACCCAGGGAGCCTATACTTTGGCTGCAGTTTTCATAATATATTGAGCCAATATCTCTCAGACCTCCTACTGATAAGCTCCCATCAACTAAGATCAAGCATAGAGACCATACTCTGCATACTAATACTGGGAGTGCACGTGTATTTCTTTAGTTGATGCCTGAATACGCAATTTTGCTTCTATGCATCTGAGATACTGAGCAATCATACAGATTGCCTCTAAGTCATTGCACTATCTGTACTATCTGACTTCATTTTAAAATATCGTTTGTTAATTCATTACTATAAACAGTGCTATACGAATGCCTGTCGAACCCATCTGAGCTCCTGATGAACCACATTTTTTCTTGTGGGGAAACGCGTCGAGCACAATTCATTCTAACACTTTGACTATGAGTGTCCGATTGTGAAAAATCCTTATTATAGGAAAACTCTTTCTCTTTGCCTGTGATTGATGCCAAAGAGTTTGAGATACTGACACGTCCCTATGTTGGATACTGTCTAAGACAGCAATCACTCTGGTAGATCACTGCAGCATCTCAATATCAAGTTGGAGGAGCATCCTACCTCCAAATCTTGATGCTGCATGATCTTTACCAGTTTTGGAAGTGACTAAGTTCTTTCTATCACTTACCTGTAGCACTGATCTGCTATCTGGCCCCACACACATATCCGGTCTTTGAGTGGAGGCCAGTGATATACCAAAAAGTAACGGACTTTTTTGGTTTATATATTTTTTGTTTGTGTGTTAGCCCATTTATGTTTTTTAATATACCCCTAATAAAGAATTTATATTTCCACTCACACCCAGAACTAGTAGACACAACTGTTCTATCATGTCATATCTTATTCTCCACTCACTCCCAGACCTGCAGTCCTAACTCTGCCTTTATGTCTCATTCTAGATTTACATCCAGAGCTGCTGTAATGGCCTAGAGTTAACGGGGCCCCTCCATAAGTGGAAAGTGTTTGCCTTGTGCCTATGTATTGTCAGTGTCTTCTATGTGAATGAATTTGATGTGTATTGCACCTCTGCAGCACTGAATGTGTTAACGTCTGGGTTATGTCTGGAATATGTATCGTGTTGTGTGTCACTTGATCATGTTTCATATATGCTTTAGCAAGGTGAGTGCAAGTTAGTTAGTTTTCTTGCAGCAGTTGAAGAGTACAAGTTAGTCTTGCAAGCAAGTGAGAGAGCCTAGTCTGCAAGTGAGTGAACCCCACAGACGCACATCAATCTGTGTGTGGACCGAATGGAAGAAGCTGAGTGATTCCCTGTTGCTTTTCCTGGAACCAGCCTACCCAGGATGTGCCAGTGTTACCCCTAAGCACTGAGTGAGAGGAGCCGCCATGCAGTGCTCAGTGGCTTTTCCAGATGCGAGTGTGTACCAGTAGAGAGAAGGAGAGTAGCCGGGAACAGAACCCCACAGATAACTAGGACTGTGGACTGGTCTGTCATCCTCTGAATCCTCTCTGTTGCACCACTTCTGTGTTTGCACCGTTACCCTGCTGGCATATGTAAAGTTTGGACTGTACATAGTGCTTTTTCTGCAAGTAAAGGAGCTCAACCGACCGTTCCCGGTTTTGCTAATAACGTTATTCCTGCGTGTGGAATACTTTATTACCCACATTGGATTCACCACAGATGATGGAATGGTGGCGTCACGAGTGGCAAAAAGGACCGAAGGTAAACTGCATATTGGGTTACCCTGTGAAACTCCCCCAGCAGTAACTTGGTCAGGTCCCATGCTACCCTCAGTGTAGGAGATGGGAGAGCCCCATGACAAAGCCTCCATCTACCCCGCTGTCTCCTCAGCTGTGGGCCCGCTCCTTTGGCGCTGCACTGCAGTCACAATTCTGCTATGACATCATGTCTCATTCTGTAGTCACATCCAGAGCTGCAGTCACATCTAGACTTCAGACCAGTATGTAGGACATGTGATGTTTCTACTCACCAGACGGCATTCACTCGAACTTGTTTACTCGCCAGATCTGCGTAGAGAGAGGGATTATTAGGAGCAGCAGATAACATATGATACAGGTCATAAGCAACGGCATGTAGACCAAACGGGACTGAAATACACCCTGTCAAACGACTAATTAAGGGTTTTCTTTTTTTTTTACCGTAGTCTTTAAAAGTGGGCGTGGCTTGACAGTTGCCCTCCTGTGATCCACGCATCATCCTTATTCCTCCGACGGCGCACAATAAGCACTGGCAATGGTGTCCAGCCGCCCGCAGCTGACTCACAGGAATCCATCGAGGTCGGATTTAAGACTGTTGCAGATGTCGCCTTTCATAGGCAAACTCCACACGAACACGACCGCCTCCCAGAGACTCGCCCCACATGCAGACGCCAATATTTACCGCCAGTCATATGATCGGTCATTTATTATTACATGATGGATCCCGAGAGAACAACTAATGACCGAGAGAATCAGCGAATCAATCCAGCAATGGATGGACTAAACATTTTATCACCACAAGTGCTAGTGCCAGCTGGTATCAACCAGTAGGTGTATCTATGGATTACAGGAAGTTACTCACCCAGAGCTGCACATCTGGTCAACTGGTCAACCGCAGCCTTGGACATACAGTAGACGACGGCCCCCGGGAACTGCAAGACAAGAGCGTCCAATGACTGGTGGGAGGGGGCCGGAGGAGGAAAACATCACAAGGAGGTCATGCCGCTGTGCTCTATATGGTGGCTGTACTTGGGATGTCTTATGCTGCAGTAACCTCTAGAGCTGCTGTCACTATTCTGATGTTCCATCTTGTCTTATACTCCAGTAACCTCTAGAGCTGCGCTCACTATTCTGCCGTTTCATCATGTAATACTCCAGTCACACCCAAAGCTGCAGTCACAATTCTTTAAAAACCCTTATTTCACTACTGCTGAGGATCCTTTCCTGTTTTGATCTTGCCAGAGGGGCGGAGCCTGGGAGGATCCGTCAGCGCTCACCGATCTCAGTCCGGCGACGCTGGAGACGTTCACGATGTTCCCCTTGGTCTTGATGAGATGCGGGACCGCCAGCTGAGTGAGGAGCAGCAGGGACCTGGGGGCAGAGGGGCAGTTATTTCACCGTTACACCCACATCCTGAAGAAAAGCAGGAAACGCCATTCCAGAGCCCTCTACTGCCCCTTGTATATGTCTGTGACAGACGGGCGGCCAAGACACCCAGCGTGCCCAAAACCGCCACCCTATATAAGACTATATAGGAGACTCAGTCCAGGGATGTCATGACAGATGCCAAAGAATAGCGCAGGAGAATGACGGACACCATGATGGAAACCTGATGGAGGCCGTTATAGTCAGCAGGCTTTATTTAGTGCCGTTGGTGTCCGTCTTTTGATGGATCTGCCACCAGTATGGTCATGTGACCAGCGTCGCTCACGATGGAGCATCCAAGCATCTCTTCTCACCGGACGTTTACGTTCATTGCTCGGTCATAGTCCTGCAGAGTCGTTTCCTCAATACCCTCCATGATCAGTATCCCTCCGCTATTCACCAGCACATCCAGCTGGCCAAAGTGCGCCACCGTCTGCTCCACCATCCCCCGAAGCACCGTCTCATCAGTCAGGTCTCCGGGAACCAGCAGAGGCTGCGGGAGAGGGGAGAGTTATACACTTGTAGTACCACATCTCAACACTACACCAGCACCAAAGATTTCCTATAGACAGCAATGCAACAGCGCCCCCCCAGAATGAGGTATCAGAGAAAAATACAGGAAAGAAAATAAGTGAGCCCCTCCCCCATGTTATTTAGGATACAAAGTGCCAAGCTCCGCCCCTACTCTTATACAAGCCACTACCGCTTTACACTCGCAAGGGGTCAGACAGGCATTACAGCCAGGCTGTTCATCATTTTCCGACACAGCGCCCCTTGTGTTACATTTGATGCAAACAGAAAGTGTGGGTATCTTACAAAGTATTATACCCCCATCCCTCCCAGGGAGGCCTGAGTTGTCCCTGTATAAAAAAACATTATTACTCGATTAACTAAAAAGCTGGTGGCTAGATGATCCCTCCAAAGATTGGATCCAATATGACCGACTACTCTGAACTTATAAACCTTTATAAAGTGTCCCCCGTCCGCCTCCCCAACAGCATCCGACACATTATCCTCCCTTCATGACTTCCTCCCTCTTTGAATATTCAAAATACTCTTAGAGGCGATCCAACTATAAATCCCAGATATAAGCCTGACATCTGGCGTGCCGGAGGCATCTCCAAGATGGAAGATCTGTTCGAAGGACCAACCATGAAATCTTTCATACAATTACATGAATCCTTTTAACATACAAAGAATTTTATAAATACCTTCAATGATGACGTTGTCTTCATCACTCACCCCCTGGACTACAACCTTACTCACCAAATACAAATCCTTTATATATATCCGTGGGGGGCAGGCTGAAGGCATCACTAAGGCCTATACAGCACTATTATCTCTCCCTTCTCCATCCACCCTCCCTTTTCAAATCAATTGGGAAAAAGACCTCCAAGAATCTTCTAATGCAGATCAGTGGTCACCGGCACTCCAGCTCTAACTGGAAACCTCTCATTGTACAAACCATCTGGAACTAGTAGGATCCTCCTATGGGTGTTTCCGGACTCCATAGCATTTAACCAAAATCTCACCACAGCACTCCAACATCTGCTGGAGATGCCATAAACAAATTGGTTCACTGATACATATCTGGTGGTCATTAAACCACTACGGAAACAAGTACACCTAGCACTACCCTCCATTCTACCTTTATTGGAGGCCAGGTATGGCACAACACTTTTATAAATGATCTGGAGGAGGGAATTGATGGAAAACTGATCAAATATGCCGAAAACACAAAGCTGGGAGGGACAGCTACCACAAGGGAAGAGAGAGAGATAATTCAAAAAGATCTGGAAAACGTGAACAGTGGTGGCAACTAAAAGAATGCATTTCCCCTTGTTAAATACAAAAGTCCTACATCTGGGCAAGAAAAATGAAAAGCACATACAGAATGGGAAGAATTGGGCTGAGCAGCAGCAGCACATATGAAAGAGACTTGGGTATACTCATAGATCATAGACTGAACACGAGTCAACAATGTGATGCAGCAGCCAAAAAGGCAAACACAATTTTGGGATGTATTAAGAAAAGCATAGAGTCCAGATCACGTGAGGGAATTATCCCCCTCTACTCTTCCTTAGTCAGACCTCATCTGGAATACGTTGTCCAGTTCTGGGCACCACACTTTAAAAAAGACATAGACAAACTGGCGCAAGTTCAGAGAAGAGTTACTAGGATGGTGAGCGGTCTGCAAATCATGTCCTATGAAGAAGGGTTAAAGGATCTGGGAATGTTTAGCTTGCATAAAATAAGGCTGAGAGGAGACTTGATAGCTGCCTACAAATACCTGAAGGGCTGTCACAGTGCAGAGGGATCAGCCCTATTCTCAACTGTACAAGGAAAGACTAGAGGCAATGGGATGAAACTGAAAGGAGAGGGGGAAGGGGAAGATTAGATATTAGGAAAAACTTTTTTACAGTGAGGGTGATCAATGACTGGAACAGGTTACCATGGGAGGTGGTGAGTTCTCCTTCAATGGAAGTCTTCAAACAAAGGCTGGACAAATATCTGTCTGGGATGATTTAGTGATCCTGCACTGAGCAGGAGGTCGGACCCGATGACCCTGGAGGTGCCTTCCAACTCTACCATTCTATGATTCACTTATCAATGGGCACAGAAAACTCCCCCGCCTCTGACCCGTTTATTATGTCCTACATGTTAACGGAAACTAGAATGTCTATTGCCAGAAAATGGAGATCCCCGACGTCCCATCATTGATGGAGAGGTTTCTAATAGTCAAACACAACTGCTTGATGGAACATTTGATGGCTAACAGATAAGGCCAGTTGGGAAGGTTTGGGCACTACTGGGCGAAATGGCTTCTTTTTTCAGGATATACATGTTAATGTCCTTCTACAATTTAACAACCATTGGGTACCAAAGGAGACGCGCTACTGGCTACCAAAGGTCATTCTTGGTAATTACCCCTATTCTCACCTTCTTTCCTTCCCCCTCCTCTTCTGTTTCTTCTCCTCGAACCCTACCTATTCTATCTCCACAATCTATATAGGGTGGCTATCATGGGCAAATATGACTCTACACATTCTGGAGGACGGGATGTACATCCGACTCACGTTGGGCTAGTTATTGTAGTCCTGTCCACACATCTAGAGAGGAATGTAGAGAGAAATATACGAGCATTGCTTGACCCAAACTAACGGACACAATATATACTGGACCCACTTCTCAGCGTACTACCTGCATTTATATTGGGGACTATAAATTTTGTAAACCTTGTTCTTTATACTACAGCTGTTCTCACATATTAGACAAAAATTCAATATAATATATGTGAGTAGTAACGCCACCTTCTGGTCACAGAACTCCTCACAGCGCCGAGCTGTCTCCTTTAAGTTCTCTTCATTTCTTCCATTAAGGGCCAAACGGGCCCCCAGACGGGCAAAAACCAATGCAGTACCAGCACCAATCCCAGAGCTGGCTCCAGTTACTAGACACACCTTGCCTGGCAGAGACACCACCTGGGGAGTGCGAGAGGAGGGAGAGCATTACAGGAGGGAGTCAGCAAAAACAACCTCCAGATCGCAACTTGTAGGGGAGACAGGTCATGCCTAGGGGCCAATCGAGGGCCAAGGCGTGCCACGTCCAGAGGTCCATGGTGGTGGTGGGGAGGGCGCACGCGACGTCCGAAGTGCCATGGGGAAGGGACGCGCCACGCCCAGAGGGATGTAGCGTGGGGACGCGCCACGCCCAGAGGGATGTAGCGTGGGGACGCGCCACACCCAGAGGGCCATAGAGTTGGACGTATGCAACATTCAGTGGGCCATAAGGGTGCAGGGGGGGGGGGGGGACCCACGCCACATCCAGGGGGCCATAGGGGGGGGGGGCACGCCACATCCAGATGGCCATTGGGTTGAATACATGTAACATCCAGTGGGCCATATGGGAGTGGGTGACACACACACACCACATCCAGAAGACCATCACCACAGACAAAGGGGGAGGGTGATCAGGAGGTCATCAAGTCCATCACAGAAACAATGGGGCATATTTATAAAATAGTGTAAAAGAGACAGCTGGTCTGTAGTCCCCGGCGATCAGTCCCTTCACCGCAGCAGCGCAAGACGTGAGAGCTGCACTGCGATAGGTTGTCAGGGGCAATGAGGAGAAATTTTCCTTTACACTATTTTAGGAATTCCCCAAAAATGTTTCCAGGAGAGAAATACAGAAGACTCCTCTGAGAGACCCCAAGGCAGACAGCAGCAGGACGCACCGCAACATGTCTCCCCTACCTTCAGAGACCCTCAAATCACCACATTCCCCACCTGCCCCTTGTCCACTCCTTATGTCTTCCCCTCACTACTCTGCAGCCCCTCATGCACCCTGTATGTCCTCCAGCTGTGTATTCCCTCGTACTCCCCATATGTCTCCTCCCTGCAGCCCCTCACTGTCACTGTACATCTGCCCCCTGCAGCCCCCCATACACTGTGTACGTCTCCCCCCTACTGCCCCCCATACACTATGTACGTCTCCCCCCTACTGCCCCCCATACACTGTGTACGTCTCCCCCCTACTGCCCCCCATACACTGTGTACGTCTCCCCCCTACTGCCCCCCATACACTGTGTACATCTTCCCCCCCGCAGCCCCTCGTGCACCCCGTACATCTTCCCGCTGCAGCCCCTCATGCACCCTGTACGTCTCCCCCCTGCAGCCCCTCACGCACTCCATATGTCTCCCCCCTGCAGCCCCTCACGCACCACGTACCTCTCCCCCCTGCAGCCCCCCATAGACTATGTACATCTCCCCCTGCAGCCCCTCACACACTCCATGTCTCCCCATGCAGCCCTTCACGCACCACGTACCTCTCCCCCCCTGCAGCCCCCCATAGACAATCTACGTCACCCCCCTGCAGCCCCTCACACACCCGTACCTCTCCCGCCTGCAGCCCCTCTGTCACTGTACATCTGCCCCCTGCAGCCACCCCCATAGACTATGTACGTCTCCCCTCTGCAGCCCCCATACACTATGTACGTCTCCCCCGTACTGCCCCCCATACACTGTGTACATCTTCCCCCCGCAGCCCCTCGTGCACCCCGTACATCTTCCCGCTGCAGCCCCGCATGCACCCTGTACGTCTCCCCCCTGCAGCCTCTCACGCACTCCATATGTCTCCCCCTGCAGCCCCTCACGCACCACGTACCTCTCCCCCCTGCAGCCCCCCATAGACTATGTACATCTCCCCCTGCAGCCCCTCACACACTCCATATGTCTCCCCCCTGCAGCCCCTCACACACCACGTACCTCTCCCCCCTGCAGCCCCCCATACACTATGTACGTCTCCCCCCTGCAGCCCCCATACACTATGTACGTCTCCCCCATGTAACAGCCCTTCAATGTCACTGTGCATCTCCCCCCTGCAGCCCCCCCATACACTGTGTATGTCTCTCCCCTGCAGCCCCTCACGCACCCCGTACACCTGCCCCTGTAGCTCCTCACTTGCTCCTGATCTCCAGCCGCTGCCATCCCTTGCTCTGGAGTGAGAGTTGTGTTTGCTTTATTTCCTGTCTAACTTTCGTGACCTTCTGGGTCCTCCTGGACTTCCTACTTGTCTGCTTGTGTCATTTGATCTGCTTGGAGATTAACCCTTACAGCACCAGGCCAAACTTTGAAATGGAAAGAAGTTTTTCCTTCTTGCACTTATCCTCAGAATCCCTAGTTGTTGCCCCGCAGCGCTGAGGCTTCTGTACTTCGTGTTGGTGCCAGTGCATAATTAATTACATCACTTTGTCTTTTGCAGGAAAACAAAGTATTTCCGTGGCCAATAATTATTATTATTATGTTTGGGACGTAAAGGTCGTGGCCCAGAGTTTGGGCTTACATCTCTCTTGGATGAAACTCTCTCAACTGGACGGATTCCAAACCCATTCACACTCGTGGCCATCATCATCAGGTGGTTACTCACCACATACATTGCGATTCTGCATAGGAACATGCGGTTCATGCCGGAATTCCTCCTTATGAGAAGCTTGCCCTTTTGGGGTTTTGGAACCCAGGACATGCCGAGAACGCAAGGGTGTAGGAGAGCCATTAGTAACCACCTGATGATGATGGCCACGGGTGTGAACGGGTTTTGGAATCCAAGACATGCCAAGAATGCATCAGTGCTCCTATGCAGGACCGCAACTTACTAATGTGAGAGCAGTGAGTAACCACCCGATGATGATGGCCACGAGTGTGAACAGGTTTTGGAATCCTTCAAGTTGAGAGAGTTTCATCCAAGAGAGAGATCCATCAGATAACTGAGACTGAGGACATGTGTGCCTTGGGAAACCCGAACTGTACGAGAATAAGAAAAGAGGCGAGTGATGTAAGCCTACTAATAATCTACTGCTGTTGAAGTTACTATGTACAAGTGATTTCCTTATGGAAGAAGAGAAGTTTAAGTAAAAGAACAAGACCGCATGTTCTCGGTTCTTGTTGAAAAAGTACATTCTGTGTGTGGACTACTCTTTATTCAAGATGGGTAATCCACTGCTGAATTAGGAACGTTGGCGTTACTGTGACAAAACAGGAACTTAAGGTAACCCAGATTACTAAACGTGATCTCCCCCAATTAGTAACGAGGTTGGGTTCTTAGCCAGCCATTGGGAGGAGACAATAGAGGCTCCGTGACAGGTTGCTATTTTGTTACCCCTCTGTCTCCTCGGCTGAGGGCCTCGGATGCTGCGGCTCAGAGCTTGGCATCACGAACAGGATAAATACCTCCGCGCCAAGTGAATTAATAAAAAGTGGGTTAAATTTTTCCCCCTGCGAGATGCAGAGATCAAGTGAGAAACTTTATTTGAAGCCGAAAATGTATGTGGCCAGGATGCATCACTGGTTGGAGAGACACTGTGTGATGTTACTAGACAAAGTTGAGTTGCCCGAACGGAGAATTTGGAATGGAGAATTTTCGAAATGGCGCCTAGCCTTCATTTTCCTTCTCTAAAGAAAAGCCCACCAATTATTTCCGCCAAGAAGTTCCCGCCATTGGTGAAGAAAAAGTAGGGGTGTGGGGGCACCGCCCTTTTCAGAGCTGAGTATGGAGAGTGGCTGGATCCGCCAAAAGGTGTAATCTGAGGCTGTGAAAGAAGTGCAACAAGTGAAGCCTCAGCAGAGTGAGGAGAATGTAGCAGAGACATCCATGGCTACAACTAGAGCGGGGAGAGGAGTGCCAGCAGGATACCCACCACCAAAGCCACAGTTATAGTTCGGAGATGAGAGAGAGGTGATGAACTTACTACCCTTCCTTTCTACAGGGTCTCCCAGAGCAGCAGCTGTTGAGGAGAATACTCAGGAGTCGGTGAGCTCTACTGCAAGTATGGAGCTTGGAGGAGTGTCCATGTCTGATGCCGCAACTGCTGTCGTTCCACGAGAAAGTGGCCAACTATAGTTGGATTAAATGCTGGGAATACGGTCTGTAGAAATACAGCTGCGGGAAGAAAACCAGACTGGACCATGAAGTTATTTTCTACTCATACTGGATTTGTACCATCTTTATGTCCACCAGGACAATTCTTCAGCAAAACAGGCTTTGCCGAATCATTTGTTCCCCTATGTTGTGGAGTACGGCGATAAGAACTTTTCCTTTGTGTTTTTGCATGACTGAGATGATCGCCCTAAGGGACTGCGGCGGAAGTCTCCAGACTTTTCACAGGAGGACAGTACAGAGGAGGACCGAGAGGTGAGAGGCTGTACTCAGGCGAGCCCTTCTTTGTGCTCATCAATAGGGATTCGTTCCATGGAGAGTGCTGTAACGCCGACGGGCCTTTGCACCGAGTAGGAGACAGAGGAGCCTACCCGACCCGCTAGGGTGACGTGGTGCTGAGGACTTTCTTTTCCCTGTCTTAAAGGGGTTGTCCCACGCCGAAACGTTTTTTTTTTTTTTTTCAACCCCCCCCCCCGTTCGGCGCGAGACAACCCCGATGCAGGGACGTTAAAAAAAAACCGCTAAGCGCTTACCTTAATCCCCACGCTCCGGTGACTTCTATACTTACCGGCTGAAGATGGCCGCCGGGATCCTCTTCCTCCGTGGACCGCAGCTCTTCTGTGCGGTCCATTGCCGATTCCAGCCTCCTGATTGGCTGGAATCGGCACGTGACGGGGCGGAGCTACACGGAGCCCCATTGAAGAAAGCAGAAGACCCGGACTGCGCAAGCGCGGCTAATTTGGCCATCGGAGGGCGAAAATTAGTCGGCTCCATGGGAACGAGGACGCTAGCAACGGAGCAGGTAAGTGAAAAACTTCTTATAACTTCTGTATGGCTCATAATTAATGCACGATGTACATTACAAAGTGCATTATTATGGCCATACAGAAGTGTATAACCCCACTTGCTGCCGCGGGACAACCCCTTTAAAGAAATAAAAAAAAGACATTTTGGACTTTCCTTTCCTTTTTCCCCTTTTCATTTTTACCCAGAGACTACAAAGTTCTATTTCGCCATTTCATGCTAAGTATCTCTGCTTGATGGTCATTCATAAAATTTTAAAGTAACGCTATGCTAATTAAATATGCTGATGTGCAGGAGTGAGTGGAGTGATGGGAGTTAAGATTGGTGTAAATAGCCCTCAAAAAGCACAAAGATGGACAACGTCTGGTAAATAATCCGGAAACAGCCGCTGGCAGGAGGCGACACAGGAGATTCCTCATCCACCGGCAGAGAACTTCTGAGGATAAAGAGAATCAACCACATTCCATCCAAGGCCTCATTCACACGGCCGCAGGTCACACAGCATTCTCTAGCCGTGGGAGCCGCGTATGGTAGCGAGAGCACTGTGCATGACATCGTATCTCACGCACGCGGTCCTCTGAAGTGTGACTTTTTTTTTTAATTCCCTACCCTGACTCATAGCGGAGTTGAATATGTAATGTCGCCCATACGCAACTTATAGCATTGCATATGCTAGCCATAGAAAAATGTAGGGCTCATGCTGCGTGATACGCGGAGAAATAGAGCACGCTGCCACAGAGTTCACACACTCATATGAACGATCAATGAAAATTCATGTACTTTGACTCCATTCCCGCGTATCACGTCATACATCACATGCGCAATACGCGGCAACAACACGGTTGAGTAAATGAGCCCTTAGACACACGAGGAGGATGGACGGAAGACATCAGGGTGAACGGACGCTGGCAATGAGTGCATTTAGATGGAATGGATAGCATTCAAAGGAGTAAAATTGAGCGATAATGAACGACGCATGAAAATCATGCGCTTCTCGTTTGGCGGTCAGTTTCAGCTCGTTAGCGTCTTGTTGCGTTTAAACACTTCTCGTTCGCATACGAATGTGAAACACTGACGAGAAGTGCGAATGGGTTGCTGATGATGTCATCAGCGCGTTCACTCGGACAAGCGAGAATTGCTCAGTGTAAGAGCATTAGTTCCCCGGCTCTAGGTGTTTCTCGCTCCCTTATTTCTGACTAGCTCATCGTGAGCCACATATAAATTCTGCAAAAAAAATCAGAGCATGAAAAGTGTGTGTGTAAAAGACCGCCCATCTAAAAAGCTGAGAATGCCGCCCATCTCAGAAGGAGGCTCAGCGCTGTGCCCCAATCAGGGAAGCAGCTGGCAGGCTGGGCTGCGTATATCTATATTGCTCCTCAGATGCACACCATTCGGGACCTGATTGGTTATTTTGATTTACTCATTCCCGGTGATTGGTTATTTGAGTTGCCTGGTTAATAGTGATTCGTTGTTTAGGTTGGCTCCTGTAGAAGTGCTGAGTAATAAGCTAATATGCCGCAGGGCTCCACGCCCAACTCCCGTGTCAGAAGTAAGGAACTGGGGAATGTGTGGAGTCGGGGAACTTATACATCTTTTACACTGAACGTTTGTCTGAGTGAAAAAACTCACTAGAAACAGGAGGGGTATAATCTATACCAGCTGTACATATATAATTATTAGAGATGAGCGAACGCGTTCGTCCGAGCTTGCTATTCGTGCGAATATTAGGGTGTTCGGGATGTTCGTTATTCGTAACGAACACCATGCGGTGTTCTGGTAAATTAAACTTTCTTCCCTGAGACGTTAGCGCTTTTTTTTGGCCAATATAAAGACAGGGAAGGCATTACAACTTCCCCCTGCAACGTTTAAGCCCTATACCACCCCCCTGCTGTGAGTGGCTGGGGAGATAAGGTGTCCGCCTGATATGAAAGTCTGCCCCTCCCGCTGCTCGCTATGGATGCATTCTATATGCGCTCAATGGGGCCAGCGGCAGCAGCGCTGACCCCATTGAGAACATATAGAAGACAAATCCTTCTTCTCTGGCACAGCTGTAACAGCTGTAGCAGAGAAGAACGATGTTTGCCCATTGAATTCAATGGAACCGGCAATACAGCCGACTCCACTGAATGCAATGGGCTGCCGGCGATCGCAGGATGAATGGTCGGAAAGGGGTTAAATATATAACCCCTTTCCTGCAATTCATCCAGAAATGTGTTACACTAAAAATATATACCGGCGTATAAGGCGACCGGGCGTATAAGACGACCCCCCAACTGTCACCTTATACGCCGGTAATACAGTGGAGAAAAGAATAAAAATCATTACTTACGTTTTTAGATGATCTGCGGCGCTCCTGCAGGCTGTCACTCCCTCCTGGTCCACGGCAGAGTATTGCTTTCTCCACGAAAGACTTTAAATCCCTGCCTCCAGAAGCACACGTGCCTTCAGCCAATCACAGCCAATGACAATGATGTCATTGAATGGCTGTGATTGGCTGTGTTTCTGGAGGCGGGGATTTCAAGGCTTGAAATCCCCGCCTCCAGAAACACAGCCAATCACAGCCATTCAATGACATCATTGTCATTGGCTGTGATTGGCTGAAGGCACATGTGCTTCTGGAGGCAGGGATTTAAAGTCTTTCGTGGAGAAAGCTTGTCTGCCGTGGACCAGGAGGGAGTGACAGCCTGCAGGAGCGCCGCAGATCATCTAAAAACGTAAGTAATGCTTTTTATTCTTTGCTCCGCTGTATTCCCGGCGTATAAGGTGACAGTTGGGGGGTCGTCTTATACGCCCGGTCGCCTTATACGCCGGTATATATTTTTAGTGTAACACATTTCTGGATGAATTGCAGGAAAGGGGTTATATATTTAACCCCTTTCCGACCATTCATCCTGCGATCGCCGGCAGCCCATTGCATTCAGTGGAGTCGGCTGTATTGCCGGTTCCATTGAATTCAATGGGCAAACATCGTTCTTCTCTGCTACAGCTGTTACAGCTGTGCCAGAGGAGGACGATCTTTATGCTGACAGTGGGGGGGGGGGGGGCACTCTTGCCGCTATTGTGGCTTAATAGTGGGACCTGTGAACTTGAGATGCAGCCCAACACGTAGCCCCTCGCCTGCCCTATCCGTCACTGTGTCATTCCCATCACTTTCCTGAATTGCCCAGATTTTCACACATGAAAACCTTAGCGAGCATCGGCGAAATACAAAAATGTTCCGGTCGCCCATTGACTTCAATGGGGTTCGTTGTTCGAAACGAACCCTCGAGCATCACGGGAAGTTCGTTACGAATAACGAACACCCGAACATTTTGGTGTTCGCTCATCTCTAATAATTATATAGAGGAGATACCCAGGTTATACCAGCATGCTCCATATCACTACATACAGGAGATGTATAACCTATACCAGCTGTACATATATAATTACTAGCAGATATACCTGGCTTCGCCCGAGTTAATTTGGTACTGGTGTTTATCTGGTGTTCACACGGAAAATCTTATGAAGTCGTGGTTGCCTTAGAGATACCGAGGAAAAACCATTTTGCATAGTTCTCTGCGTTACCCAGGAAACACCACGGGAGGTAACCATGCAACATTTCCTTTATATAAAATGACATCAGCAAGTGAGAGAATTAGATTCCGTACGTAAAATTTGGACGCTAATTCTTTTGCACTTAGAATTGAATAATCGAGTTGGGACCCATTAACTTTTCCTATTTATGACATAATCAATGCCCTTGCCAAATTTCAAGTTTCTATGACATCGGGAAGTGAGAGAATTAGATTTCGTACGTAAAATGTGGACGCCAATTCTTTTGCGCTTAGAATTGAACAACCGAGGTGGGACCCATTAGCTTTTCCTATTTATGACATAATCAATGCTCATGGCAAATTTCATGTTTCTATTATATTGGGAAGTGGGAGATTTAGATTATGTACGTTAAATTTTGACGCCAATTCTTTTGCTCTAGAATTGAATAATCGAGTTGGGACCCATTAGCTTTTTCTATTTATGACATAATCAATGCTCATGTCAAATTTCAAGTTTCTATTACACCAAGAAGTGAGAGAATTAGATTTCGTACGTAAAATGTGGACGCTAATTCTTTTGCGTTTAGAATTAAACAATCAAGTTGGGACCCATTAGCTTTTCCTATTTATGACATAATCAATGCTCGTGCCAAATTACATCGGGAAGTGTGAAAATTAGATTATGTTCGTAAAATTTGGAAGCCAATTCTTTTGCGCTTAGAATTGAATAATCGAGTTGGGACCCATTACCTTTTCCTATTTATGACATAATCAATACTCGTGCCAAATTTCAAGTTTCTCTGACATCTGGAAGTGAGAGAATTAGATTCCATACGTAAAATTTGGACGCTAATTCTTTTGCGCTAGAATTGAATAATCGAGTTGGGCCCCATTAGCTTTTCCTATGTATGACATTATCAATGCTCGTGCCAAATTTCACGTTTCTATGACACCGGAAAGTGAGAAAATTACATTGCGTACATAAAATTTGGACGCTAATTCTTTTGCGCTTAGAATTGAATAATCAAGTTAGGACCCATTAGCTTTTCCTATTTATGACATAATCAATGCTCCTGCCAAATTTCAAGTTTCTATGACACCGGGAAGTGAGAGAATTAGATTCTGTACGTACAATTTGTACGCTAATTCTTTTGCGCATAGAATTGAATAATCGAGTTAGGACCTATTAACTTTTCCTATTTATTTTTTTTATAAATCAATCTTTATTGAGTTTTATATTTTTCTCCAACATTAAACATTAAACTCTGAGGGTCTAGACATAGTAGCACATTTACATGACATCCTTCACTGGAATGTAATACATCAAACTCTCACCTTTGTCATCCGCTGTTGTGCAACTATAATGAGGCATGTCTGTATCTCAATTAACACAACTATGTCTGCGCTACAATAGTGTTCTAAACAATTGTAAATAACAAGACAAAGGGGGGGGATACTCTCAGGGTGAGAGGTTGGGGGGGGGGAAGAGAGGGGGGGGAGAAGGGAGGGGGGGGGGGGGATAAATACTCCTACCCTCTGTCTTCGGTCTCCTTGTTTCCAAGAGTTCCTGGGGCTCTCCCATCCGACTTGCTCAGTACTATTAATGTTCACTTCGTCCGTCTGTCCTCTGTCCGGGGCATCTCCACATTCAGCTACCACAGGAGAAGGGGTGGGATCTCTGTCCCTTACCCCTTATCCTTTCTTTGTGGCCCAAGGGGCTCTCTAATAGCAACTTTGTTATGTTTTGTTTGATTGCTTCTTTTTAGGGTATCCGCTTCCAGGGTGTCCACATCTCCACAAAATAATCCCGTCTCCCGCTTTTCCAGCTGGAGAGTTCCTCAAGGTTGCAAATTAAATCAACCTTCTCTTTCCACTGTGAGATTGAGGGGGGGGAGATTTTTGTAGCCACATTAGGGGAATCAGTGCTTTCGCTGCGTCAATAAGAATTGCAATTAATCTGTCTTTGAGCCGATGGAAATCCGCAGAAGCTTTCCACAGGAAAAATTTTTCTGCTGTTAGGACAAAACCGGGTTTTATAGTCCTCAGTATATCCTCCACCTCTCTCCAGAAATTAAGTAGTTTTGTACAGTCCCACCAGATATGTCGGAAGGATCCCGTTGTGGTGTCACACCTCCAGCACCTGTTGTGGGGCGCTAGATTGTATGCGTATAACCATTGAGGGGTCTTGTACCACCTCGATAGTAGTTTGTAATGTCCCTCTTGAAGAAGGACACACGGGGAGAGGCCGAAGGATAGCTTAAGGATGAGTTTTACCTCTGCTTCTGATAAGGATATGTTTAGTTCCTTCTCCCATGAGTTAACAAAACCCGGTCTAGAGGTTGTTGATGATGAGATAAATTTCCTGTGGATGTGTGAGATTATTTTATGACGCGGGAATCCCTTTTCTATTGCTTTTTCAAATGTAGTTGTTGGTCTAGTGGATTTGTATGACTTAAGAAAATTCTCTAGAGTCTTTAACACGTGTGCTTTCTGTAGATACGGGAGTTGAACATCCGGGCATAGTGTTTGTAAGATTTCCCCCGCTTCTTTGTGTGCTAATACCTGTATGTCTCCTACTCTTAGCTCCGGCAGTCGCTTCCAGATCCCTCAGGTCACAGGGTCAGTGGGGATGTTCATTAGTTTGCATAGGGTTCCTACTGGGGCCACTGGGGATGGGTCTGGGGCTAGTGTATTTTTCAGTTTATCCCAGGCCTCGCAGGGGCCCTTCAGCAGAGGGTGCAAATTCTTGGAGTTATATTGGCTCCTTCTTGGGAGCCAGAGGTCTTCTACCAGGGTCTCACCGTATGTGCTCTCTGCTATTTGTTGCAGCATTGGGTCTCTTACAGGTCTCACCAGCTCCAGCCAGTAGCTCAGCTGTGTGGCTCTATATACATCGTAGACACATGGCATGTCAATCCCCCCCTCCCATCTCCTCTTGATCAGTGTGTTGTGGGCTAAACGGGGTCTTTTCTGTTTCCATACGTAGCTGGAGAATGTCATGCGTATGTTTTTTGAAAAATACATTGGGTATATGGATAGGGAGCATGCGTGTTTTGTAAGTAATGGTTGGCAGAACGTAAGATTTTATAATATTTTTTCTTCCAAACCAAGATATATATGGAATATCAAATGAGCGGAGCAGGTTCCTGACCTGTAAGAGGAGTGGTTGAAAGTTCACGGCAAAGAGGTTTTCGGCTTTTTTAGTAATCTTTATACCTAAGTAGTCTATGGAAGATTCGGACCACACAAATGGTGAGTTAGCTTCTAGTATTTCACTCCGGGCCTTTGGGACCGAAATGTTTAGTATATTGGATTTGGAGTAGTTGATCTTAAAGTCTGAGATCTCACCAAAGTTCTCCAATAGAGATATTAGATTCGAGATCCCTTTTTCCGGTTCCGTGAGCAGAAACATAATGTCATCCGCAAACGCAGCCAGCTGGAGCGAGTACGGTCCAATAGAGATCCCTTTTATTCCCGGGTGAGATCTCACTTTTTGTAAAAGGGGTTCCAGTGCTAGCACGAAAAGTGTCGGTGAAAGAGGACACCCTTGGCGTGTGCCATTCCGTATGTCGAATGTGGGGGAGAGAATATTGTTGATACTCAGTCTCGCATGTGGGTTGCTATATAATGTGAGTATTGCTGATATGAATGCTGGGGGAAAATTAAATTTCTCTAGAGCGCTCTTCATGTACAACCAATTGACACGATCGAACGCTTTTTCAGCGTCTGTTCCTATCAGTAACATTGGGATCTTTTTTGATTGTGCGTATCTGACCGCGTGAAGCAGTCTGTAACAATTTTCTTTTCCTTCCCTGCCTCTAATAAATCCTGTATGTTCCCTATTTATCAGGGAAGGGACGAGGTCCTCCATTCTCTTAGATAAGAATTTGGCCCACAGTTTTACGTCCAAATTAATTAAAGAAATGGGCCTGTAATTAGCACATGATTCTGGATCCTTGTTATCTTTATGAATGAGTATTATGTGGGCTTCCTGTGCTTGCATGGGTAATCTACTTCCTTGTAGTAGGGAGTTAAATAGTTCTTTTAGTCTTGGGGCTAGTGATGTTTTGAAGGTTTTGTAGTAAGCCGATGATAGACCATCAGGTCCTGGGGATTTACCTGGCGGACTTGACGTAATTAAGTCTTCAACTTCCTGATCTGTCGCTTGGGACAGCAGGAACTGTGAGGCCTCTTCCCCTAATTTTGGTAATTTGACTGAGTTCAAGAATAGATCAATTCTCTTTTTGAGGGCCACTTGTTCGGTCTCTCCTTCCCCCTCTCTTATATTGTAAAGTTGCGAATAATAGTGCTGGAATGCTTTAGCTATTTCATGGGATGAGGTAACCTTGGTTCCTGTTTGGTTTTTAACCGAGCTAATGAAATTCCGTGACCTTGATTTTTTGAGCATGGCTGTCATGAGCCTGCTCCCTTTATTTCCATGCAAATACACCGCCTGCTTCAGGAAGAGGTGTCTCTTGTTGAACCTTACCTCCAGTAGACGCTTAAGGTCACGTCTCCTGGAAGTCAGTTCCTCCTGTGCCTTTATGGCATGTGACAATTTTGAGGTTTGCTCCAATTTTGCTATCTGCGTTAGCAGGCTATCAATCTCCCCCTGTTTAAGTTTTTTCAATCTGGATCCCAGTGATATGAGGGCCCCCCTCAAGACGGCTTTATGAGCCTCCCACACCACGGGATATTCCATATCCTCGGTAGCGTTCACGTGGATGTATTCTTCTATTAATTCAGTTAACTTGGTTCTCTCCGTCTCCGAGTCCAGCAAGGACTCGTTTAATCGCCATCTCCATTCCCCGGGCCCTTCCCAGCCTATTTTAACATCTACATGTGTGGGGGCGTGGTCTGAGATTGAAATTGTATCGATATTTGTTTTTACTACTTTTGTCAGGAGGCTCGAGGTGATAAAAACATAATCTAACCTCTGATAGGATAGATGGACTTGTGAATAAAATGTAAAGTCCTTCGAGGAGGGGTTTAGCAATCGCCACGCGTCTACGATGCCCAATTCTTGTAATGCTTTGTTCAATTTGTTTAGACGCCCCTGCGAGACCTGGGATTTCCCCCTTGATGAACCTAGGATAGGGTTCAGGGTTACATTCCAGTCTCCCCCGGCTATTATATACCCCTCTGCAAACTCCTTCAATACTTTAATCTGTTTGATTAACCACTCAGTTTGGTTGACATTCGGGGCGTACATGTTGGCGATGGTTATTTTTACATTATTAATTGTGCCTTTTAGTAGGAGGACGCTCCCCAATTCATCTGAATATTCCGCTGTAGGGACAAAGTTAATGGATCTGTGGAATAGTGTGGAGACACCCTTGGAAGCGGAGTGAGGATGTGAGCTGTGGAAGGCCTAGGAAAATGCGTTGCCTGGCATGGCAATGCATCTTCCCCCCTTAAAATGTGTCTCCTGAAGAAGGAGGATTTTGGTGTTGTACCTTTTCACAAGCTGTGCTATGTTGAATCTCTTCTGTGGCGTATTGAGGCCCCGGACATTGAAGGACGTGATGCGAAGTGCTTCTGTGGACATTTCGTTCCGAGTTGGACGGGACAGCCGGAGGAAGTCTCGAATCCTGTTCAAGAGATACAAAAGTTATAGCAATAAAATACTATAAAGGTATTGTTTCTGTGCTCTCCTATCAGGTTGTTCTAATCCTTTGTTATCTCGGCTCCAACTAGGTGGGGGATTAGCGATTTCGTTTCAATGGGGAGTGATGGAATAAGATGCTCCGGGAAGGAGACCAGGAGGAAGAGCGGGTGGGTGGGGGACTTGGAGAGGAAAGGAGGGAATAGGGAGGTGTAGGAAATCAATATAACAAATATACTTAACGGTCGGAAGTATAGCAACAAACGCCCTCTATTGAGGGCACGAACGTATGCGGTAAACTCTAGGTTACGTCCGTAAAAAACTTGGGGAGGTACTTTTATTACAAAGTCCTCTTTTAACTTCTCTCTGCCTGATCGGGTTGAGGCGCCCAGGCACCCTGATCCTTAATGGGCCAGATTTCAAGTTCCTTCTTCAGGTGCTAGTGAAATGGTTAGACCCGTAACGGGCCTCATGTCCTGTAAAACTTTGTGCTGCCCTGGATGCTGAACTGTTCAATCCAACAGTAAGGGGGGGGGGGGTGTTCTGCATAATGCTGGGTGAGGGTTCTTCTCCCCTCACTCTTCCTTTTAAACTGGGTTTCAAAGACCACCATGAGGTCCTAGTTGTTTATTCAGGTATCGCCATTTTCTCCATCTTCTTTGGTTCTTTTCATTTGTTTGTTCTTTGGGGATTTTGCTTGTCCCACTAGGCTCCACGTGTCAGGTGTTGCTAATCTGGGCATTCTGGGGAATTCCGGGAGCGGCAACCAGTTAGGAAGAACAATGGGTTCTAAGTCCAAATGTTGCCAGCACGACTGAAGGTCCTCAGGTGTGCGGATGTTGTATCTCTTGCCCTTGTACGTTATTCCCAGCCCGAAGGGGAATAACCATGCATACCTGATATTCTTGGACCTCAAGACGTCCAGAAGAGGTCATAGTAAACGTCTCTTGGCTAATGTTGTGGGGGACAAGTCCTGATAGATCTGAATGTCCGCATCAGCGTATTTCAGGTTTCTGCTATTCCTTGCTGCTTCTAAGATGGCGGAGGCATCCGGGAAGGCCAGGAATTTACATATGATATCCCTCGGTGGGTCAGAGGCTGCAGGTTGTGGTCTCAGCGCCCTATGTGCTCTCTCAATTGCCATAGTGGCCGCTCTATCTGAACCCACCAGAGAGGAGAAGATTTCCTTCAGCACTTTCGGTACTGCTTCTGCCGCCCACGACTCTGGGATACCTTTTATGCGCACATTACTGCGGCGGCTGCGGTTCTCCAGGTCTTC
Organism: Eleutherodactylus coqui; assembly: GCA_035609135.1. Lineage (NCBI taxonomy): Eukaryota > Metazoa > Chordata > Amphibia > Anura > Eleutherodactylidae > Eleutherodactylus > Eleutherodactylus coqui. The sequence continues at coordinate 179,428,258 of CM069412.1, read as the reverse complement.
TTGGATAAGGAGCGTTTTATTTAGATATGAGTGTTGGTCCTTCAGGATTTGCTCCATCTCCAGGGAATGTGATGTTATGGCTGCAGAAGTGCACTCTAGATCCTCCACTCGTCTCCCCAGTTGTCTCAGGTCCTCCTTGATCTCTGCTAAGTCGGCTCTCACTGGTTTCATAGCACTAGCCATCAGTTCTTTCATAAATCCCCTGGAAATCTGGGCCCCATCTTCTTCCTCCGAGGAGGACTCGTCCTCTCTCTCAGCCTCAGACATAGCAGCGGTGGCCGGCATCATCTTGCCAGCGGGTCGGGGGGAGCGCGCGCTCCGTTCTTTCAGGTATTTCTGCATACCCGTCTGGCCCCGAGCTTGGCGAGGGGTCCCCAACTGTTCTCCGCTCTTTTCTTTGCTTATTTTACCCATTTTGGGTTAGTGTAGCTTCTGCAGGGTGTCTGTATCGGCGCCTCTGTGATGGAGCTTTTAGCCTAAGCTGCGATCACCTTTCGCGGTCAGGCTCTGCTCCAAGTTTTATGTATTTAAAGCTATATCTCCCGGCCCGTGGGGGGGGGGGGTCTGAACTTTACAGGTAGGTGAATGGGACACGTTTATCCGCATCTGAATACGTATCACTGCTTTTCTTTCTTTCTTACGTGGCCTCTTAATGGTAGAGAGGCAATGGTGTCTCAGGCTCCTCAGCCTACTGGCAATTATTCTTTGTTGTTTTAGGCTGAATCTTAATGCCACTGTGAGGGGGAGGGTATGCAAGTCCAGTGTGCAAAATTGCAGGCTGGGGGGACACTGTGGAGGATTGTGCAGGTTCGTTACAGGCAGTCAGTCAGAGACCACCGGACTGCAGGGGGTTAATACCGGGACCTGCTGAGTGAGCTTCCCCACTGCATAGAGCGGATAGGATGGCTGCTGCAGTTTGGTGAAGTCTCCTGTCAGCGCGCATCGGTGTTTGAAGCGGCGACTGGGGCCCCCTGGGAGAGGAGGTTTACTCACAGCTTGTGGTACGGTTCTGCCTTGCTGCCGCTGGTGCTCGGGCGCTCGCGGACCGGAAGTGAGGCTCTGCCGGTGTCAGCGCTTCAGGGGGGACCGCCGCTCTCCTTGGTGAGCGCCTCGCCCGTACCCCTGTTTCCTGGGCACGTCTGGTGGTCAGCGAGGCCGAGCGGTGAGACTCCGATCCGTTAGGAGGGCTGCCTTGTGGGTGCGAAGCGCTCCGCTGTTTCGCGCGCTTCCGGTCGGGGCAGAAATTTAGTCCCCGGCTTTCTTCCGGCGCTAGGCCTCAGTCGCCGTATGTCGCCCAGGCGCTCTTGGAACCCGCTGCTTGTTCCCGGTCCTGCGGGGGTGATGGTGGGGTGCGGGACGAGGTGTTTAGGGGTTTAGAGAAGCTGGGGGAAGCTTCTATATCGCTTTTAGCTGAGGAGCCCTAAAGCAGCACGACTGCTCAGCTTGTAGGTTAGGCCACGCCCCCAACTTTTCCTATTTATGACATAATCAATGCTCGTGCCAAATTTCCCGTTTCTATGACATTGGGAAGTGAGAGATTTAAATTATGTACGTTAAATTGCGACGCTAATTCTTTTGCGCTAGAATTAAATAATCGATTGGGACCAATTAACTTTTCCTATTTTGGAGATAATCTATGCTTGTGCCAAAATTCATGTTTCTACGACATCGGGAAGTTGGAGAACTTTTGGCGAGTCAGTCAGTCAGTCAGTGAGTGAGTCAGTGAGTGAGTGAGTCAGTGAGTGAGTCAGTGAGGGCTTTCGTCTTTATATGTATAGATATACAGGAGATACCCAGGTTATACCAGCATGCTCCACATCACTATATACAGGAGATGTATAACTTATACTAGCCGTACAAATATAATTGTATAGAGGAAATACCCAGGTTATACCAGCATGCTCCACATAGCTATATACAGAATGCATAACTTATACCAGCTGTACATATATAATTATATACAGGAGATCCCCAGGTTATACCAACATGCTCCATATCACTATAAGGGCGCCCACCCACTGGCGTTTTTTTTCACTGCGAAATTCGCAGGTTTTTTTTTTTCTGCAGGGGGTCTATGGGACTTGTAATGTAAAAATTTAGCTTTGCATGTCCCATAGCCCAAAGACCCCTGCAGAAAAAAAAACCGCTGCGAATTTCGCAGTAAAAAAACGCTAGTGGGTGGGCACCCTAAACAGGATGTAGAACTTATACCAGCTGTACATATATAATTATATACAGGAAATACCCAGGTTATACCAGCATGCTCCATATCACTATATACAGGAGATGTATAAGTTATACCAGCTGTCCATTTGTAATTATATACAGGAGATACCCAGATTCTTTTTTACAAGTGTAAATGGATCAAAGCAAATCAATGTACCTTCGTTGACTCCATTCACCACCTATTAAGCACGCATAACGCACAATTAAATTACGCTCGTCTGAGCCAGGCCTTAATGGGCACTATATTTTATCCAGTGTGGGATGTAGGTGAATGCCTACATGTAGGTGAACCGCCTCCCCACCGAGACAGCTTTGTGCAAGACCCTTCTGGGTCACTACAAATATATTAGGAGAGCAGCAGAATATATCTGTAGACTACTCCGTGGAAGGCAAATTTCACGTGGGCGAGTGCGATATCGAGCTGTGAAGTACGGCCCAGTATTCCACTCACCAGCATGCGATTTCCTTGCGGATGTGCAGCATTCCTGCGGATGTGAGGCGATTTTTGTATCAAAAATGTATCGCATCACTTTGGGGGAAAAGCGATCTTCAGCCGCAACTGACAGCGGAGTGTCTGCCATTGTTTTCAAAGTCCACATTTATGCCGCTGAGATGAAGAGACTGGATCATGTGGGGTAACATATGTCACTGCAAGTCTCCCCAAGTTTTAAATAACGGAATTCATATAGCTAGAGACTTCACTTACAGCTTTACTATCAATGTGGCCCCTCTGCCCCCCTTACTTCAGAATAAACTTAAAATCTGAAGTTCATTGGTCTTATTGGTAGCAGGCTGAAATACTTTTATTAACATGATGATCCACACAAAATTCTTGTACTGCTTGGAACATGCAGATATGATAGTACCACGTTTTTTAATAAAACTCTCTATTAACCTCCTTCATCTGGGGTAAGGCCAGAGCGAAACTCCATTTGGAGACCCTACAGCAGCCAAAAGATGTGGCAGATACGGCACTACCTGACTTTAAACTGCACTACCTGGCGGGCTAAATCAGATACATTCACCACTGGTTTTCTGATTCAGACCTCCTAAACTCTGAACATCTTTTGATACACTTCGCATCTGAAACCTCCCTCTGGATTGTACTGGAAAAGCAGGATTTACATATTAGACTGCTACTCCTATACACAGATTGGCCGATGTGTAAACAGATCACTAGGTATGAGGGCACTTCCCTGGAGACCCCGCCTATGGGGTAATAGAGTACTACCACACTTGTTAAACTTACCAGAGACGTAATTCTGGATAAATCTTGGAATCCCCTCCTTGGAGCATGTATGCAATAATGGTGTTTTGGCCTCCTTTGAGCAGCTGAAGCAGTTTTATCAGATCCCTAGAACAAGCGTTTACAGACACCTTCAACTAAGACATGCGCTCAATTCCCAGAGCCACATCCGTTCCTTTCCACCTACCCCTTTTGTGCACGCAAGGAACTAGAGGGTTGATTTTGCATATATGTACATACCTGTTATTGGTGTTAGCCGTTTAGTCATGAATGCCCCTGGGCGCCCCTAAAGGCGAGCTCCCTCCATGTTTTTCGGTTTTGCACTGCTTCTTTCAGTTGTGTGATATCCATGCCAGTATCAGCTTTGAAAGTATCGCTGTCGATTGGCGGCCAGGTCTTCTTTTGCAACTGATTTGTCCATGCATTATAGAATTTTCTTACAATGCTATTCGCATTACATAGCCAAAATAAATGAACCCCATCATCTTGTCCTCCGTGAGCCTGAGCCCCATCATCTTGTCCTCTGTGAGCCCCATCATCTTGTCCTCCGTGAGCCTGAGCCCCATCATCTTGTCCTCCGTGAGCCTGAGCCCCATCATCTTGTCCTCTGTGAGCCTGAGCCCCATCATCTTGTCCTCTGTGAGCCTGAGCCCCATCATCTTGTCCTCTGTGAGCCTGAGCCCCATCATCTTGTCCTCTGTGAGCCCCATCATCTTGTCCTCTGTGAGCCCCATCATCTTGTCCTCTGTGAGCCCCATCATCTTGTCCTCTGTGAGCCTGAGCCCCATCATCTTGTCCTCTGTGAGCCCCATCATCTTGTCCTCTGTGAGCCTGAGCCCCATCATCTTGTCCCCTGTGAGCCCGGTCATCTTGTCCTCCTCCAGCCTGGGTCCAGTCATCTTTCTCTCCAGTGATAAATCGGGTCTTATATGATTCAGGACTTCTGTGTTACTCCCGCCGTCCAGGGCATGCACAGCAGCTTTCGCCAGCACCACAACTCAAACGCATAAATCCTCCTATCGGCTTTTTTTGCAGTCCAGCTTTCACATCCATATAAGACTATGGGGTAAATGGTGGTTTTCACTATCCTGCATTTAGTTGCTATACCGATATCCCTACTTTTTCAGATTTTGTCCATGTTTAGCATCGTGCTTCGCCCAATGCTATCCTATGGCATAGAGTCTCCAGCCTGGTCAATTTTTGAGCCAAGAAAGATGAAGTCTCGCATGCATTCTATGACCTGGTTGTTGATTTTGATTTTAATTTGGCCATTTTTTGCAGTTGTCATAATTTGTCTTTAAATTCAGGTAAAGGCCCATTTTTTCACTTTCAGTTTTAATCTTCCATATCAGCTGCTTCAGACCGGCTTCTGTTTCTGCAGAGTTGTGTCATCCACAAAACGGAGATTGTTGATGTTTCTTCCACCTATTTTTACCCTGATTTCCAATTCATCTAGGTTCATTTTCCATATGATCACTTCTGCATATAGGTTCAACAAGGTGGGTGAGGGGATGCAGCCCTGTCGGACGCCTTTGCCAATCCCAAACCAATTTGTGTTCCCATACTGTGTTCTTACAGTGGCTTCTTGACTGGCAAAAAGTGATTTTATCAGCTTGACTGGATGTGCCAATACGCCTAGCTCTTGTAAGGGGCGCCATAGCTTGTTATGGTTGACGCAGTCAAAGGCGTTCATGTAGTCGATGAAGCACATGTAGATGTTCTTTGGTATTCTCAAGCATTTTCCATGGTGAATTGCAGGTTTTAAATTGCTCGCCGGAATCCTGCCTGCGCATCAGGGAGCGCCGCTTCAACTACCGATCTCAGTCTTTCCTGTATAATTTTGAAAAGGATCTTGCTTGCATGCGGCATGAGGGCTATTGTTGGTAGTTGGCACAATTCTGGGAGTCACCTTTCTTTGGTAGAGGGATGAAGATAGATCTTTTCCAGTCCTGTGGCCATTGTGTGGATGCCCATACTGCCTGGCACAATGCTGTGATGGTTTTCACTGGTACTGGCAGCAATACGTATGCTGGTATGTTGTCTATGCCTGGTGCTATATTCTTGGCTAGTTGTTTCATTGCCATAACCACTTCTGACTCCATAATGGAGGCTCCAAGTCCACAGGCTCCACCTCCTGTAATGGTCCTGCTATGTGGTTGTAGGCATATAGTTCCTCTGAGTATTCCCTCCACCTATCCTTGATACTCTGTTGGTCATTCAGTTCCTTCCCATTTTTGCCTTTGACTGTGCTGTTATGTGCCATGAAAAGTTTTCGGGCCATCTTGCCCTGTGAGAATAGACCTCGCATATGGCCTTTTATGGCTTCTGCTTCGAGTTGTTTGCAATGCTCATTCCAGTCGATTTCCTTATCGTTCCTTGCTGCTCGCTGAAAATCAGCATTTAGTTGGCGAACTTTGTCTTTGTTGCCGGCTGCCTTTACTGCTCTTCTTTTATCAGCTATTCCGAGGGTTTACTTGGACAACCAATAGTGTTGTTTTTCCTGCTTCTTAGAGGCGAGATACTTACTGGCTGTTTCCATAACTGTAGACTGTATATCGCACCATATTTCCTCTGGATGCTTTCTGATGTGTCAAGCAGTTCAAATCTGTTTTCTACCTGAATAGTGTATGATTGGGGGATTTTAGATTGTTGAATTTTCTCAATGGATCCCCTTTCTTAATGCTATGGAATTGGATCTTGATCTTAGCTGCAAGCAGTCCATGATCAGTGCCGCAGTCGGCGCCAGGAAAGGTTTTTATTGCAATGACTGAACTTCCCCAACAATGATTACACAGGATGTAATCGATCTGATTTTGATGGAGGCCATTGGGAGATGTCCATGTGTGCAGTCGGAGTTTTGGTTGCATAAACCATGTGTTTGCTATCCTGAGCCGATTATCTTAGCAGAACTGTACCTGGTGATCACCGGCTGCATTTCTTTCCCCAATCCCAAATCTCCCCGTGATGGTTGCTTCTGGCTGGCTGCCGACTTTGAAATTGAAGTTGCCCATAATGTAGTGATGTCCTTCTTTGGCACTTCTGTGAGACTGGGTAATTCAAGGAGCCATAGACCCGATTCTTCCAAAGCATATAGGCGTTTATTTAAAGCAGTCCATCTTTACATGGCAAACAGAAAAGTCCATAGACATGTTCCTCACACAGTCCTGGCACAACCAACAAAAGCACTGCACTGACCTCCACACTAATTGCTCAGGTGAGCCTTTATAGCAGTGAATCCTCCCACAATCCTTTTCAGGAGTCCTATAAAGTCATTCATTGGCTGCTGGTCTGCCTCTATATCCTCAGAGCAGACACCCCGCTGCAGCTCCATGAGTGCAGGTAAGTACAAACATAATACATTTTACTCAGAACATTTCCCTTAGCTGTAGTACATGGTTCCCAGGAAAAGATAGGGATAGATAAAGCATTAGGTGGCCAGCCTAATGAGAAAAGCAAAGAAGCGTTCACACCCATTCACACAGAAGTGTTGTATAAGTAAGGGAACGCATGCATCACAACTAAGGTTATACATGTAATGCTAATGACAAAACAAAGGAAACCTTATACATCTTCACAACTTTCTTAATGCTAAGTTAAATCTCATACATAGAGCTGGGGGTCTTTGACAAATGGCGAGAATTAATCCCCTTCACTCTCTGAAGAGGAGTGGAGTTCTGCAATGTCCTCCTACACTTCGGTCTCACTAGCAGCTAACAACAAAATGATCCAACTACACATTGTACATCAAGAGCAGACTCTTTAGGAGAATAGAGCTCCTAATACGAAATGTCATCGCTGTCAACACTAACTTTAACAATTTGATGTGGAGCTGTCCGATGGCGTACTCCTTCTGGACAGAGGTTACAGATTTCCTGGGACACCTATTGGGGTGCCATGTCCACCAAACCCCGCTGAATGTTTACTGGGTATACTGGATGAAGAGCAGTGGCAATTCCATATCTGCATTTTTCTTAGTGAGGTGCTGTTTCTGGCCTGGAGGGCTGTGGCATTGTGCGGGAGGGATAGGAGACCCCCGACGCTCCCCAATGGTGTAATCTAGTCAACGATCTCTAATATGAAAAAATAGTATATAAAAATAAAAAGTACACAGATAAATTTTACAAAATCTGGGGAATTTGGTGTGGCTTATCAACCCCGACCCACACACAAACGCATTTAAGCAACTTGTGGACTACATGAGGGCTTCGGCCCTTCCAGGTACCATATAGTTCTTCATAGGTATGGTGATTATATTCTAATTGTGTAGTGGCCCATAAATGGGTCCTACAAAAGTGCCTTTGACATTATTTGTTGGCATTTAATTTCTGAAGGGCAAGCAGGGGTTAACCACTACTTAACCTGCCCTACAACTGAGCTATTAATAATCTGCCTGGCGACCAGTTCATTTTCATTGGCTGCCGGCAGATTCAGCCCTGATAGGACAGCAGCACGGATAAACCAAAGAACCTGGTAGGCTGTTAAGCCGTGAGGTGACAGGAGTATGGAGGCCTGTGATTGGAGCGCCCGTTGCCTGGTTACACCGAAGCAGCGTGTAGTGTCCCCCAACCAGAGTCCATGTTACACCCCAGTGCAAAGTTGTTATGTGGTTGCATAAAGCATATTTTCCACATGCATAATAATGTATATTATATGCAATTTGCATTGCACTGTTTTAAACCTGCAGAACCTTGCAACAGTTCAGAATGTGCAGGGATATAAGGGTTAAAAGTGTACAGATGAGATGTGATTTTGATTATCAAGCAGACCCTCAGCAGATTTTGCAGAGTGTATCAGCTCTTGCACAACTGAATTGTATCAGTTTTTGCAAGGGGTCCTTGGGAATGGGGGAGGGGCAAAACAGCAAAGTTCAGTGTTGGGGATAGAGAGGAAAAGAGGAGAAGAAGCAGCCTGTCAGCTCAGAAAAGAGTCTGAGAGAGTCACTGGAGTCTTGATCCACCCTGCCATGTGGGCAATGCTCATTTTCTTTTGTTTGGGCCAGTCCACATTGTGAAGGGAATTACTGAGTCACTAGCTCTGAGGAAGAGGGACGGAGTTGGAGTTAAATATGAAGAGAATACGTTGTACAAGGACACCTCTGCGTATTCTGTAATCTAGCCTCCGGTAGAAACAGTGCTAGTCAGCTACCACACTTATGAATTGTCCATGCATGCGTCCTTCCAGGTACTGCGTGACAGAACGGAATTGTGAGTACCAAGTGAATATTGTAATGAAATGTGAATGGAGCCGAACAGCAGAGGTTAATATAAATTGGACAGTGCATGTAAAGAGTTGAATCAATATCTGTTAGCAAAGCTAGCCCTGTCACCCACCACAGAGGAGACATCCTCCCAAGAACATTACAGGCTATATCTTCAATAACTCTGCTAAAGCAATCACCTCTAAAGGCATGATTAGCAAATGATCATTCATCTACGGCTGTGTTGTAATTCATGTCATGCTGCATTAGATTGTTGTAACCTGAATATGCAGAACCAGTTACAGTAAAGTTCAAAATGGTTTCACGAAATCCACGGACATGTTTTTCTTCCATGTTTATTGATAATTGTACACAGTGTTATCTCGGGCACATGGCATGACGTCCTCCGTCTATTGGCATGGTTACCCCAGTGATAAAAGATGCAGCATCAGAAGCCAGGAAGGCAATTGTCCGGGCCACTTCCTCCACGGTGCCTGGCCGCCCCAGAGGGTGGGTGCTCTTGCTGTGCTGCAGGAACTGCACCGAGAAAAGGATAATCATAAGAAAATACCAAAACAGCCAAAAATCAGGTGAAATAGGCGATATTGCCTACCTGAGTGTACTGTGCCTCGTCCAGGCCAGCGCGTTGGTGCAACTTCGTCATAATGGTTCCCGGGCTGAAAGACACAACATGCAATCAGTGACGAGGCAGAGCAGACGGCCAATAACAAGACAGGATATTGTAACAGAATGGCGGTGCCAGCGCCTGACTCCAGTCACACGCTGCCGGTCTGGTGTGGCGATTTCTGCAATGGAGAGCCCCCCCTGACATGTAACAAGGGAAGAGGGGGGGTGACTGCTGACCTCCCCAGAACGACAGCAGAAACGTTTGCTGCATCTGAACTCCGCCACTCAAAAAGAAGACGCAGAGTGAGACCAGCCGTTGCACCCCCTTCGTCACTGGTCAGCACCGCTGTGGCTAAACGGGTCTGCCGCAAGAAATAGCTTGTTTCCGGTTACACCCCTATTATTATATCATGTTTTATTCTCCAGTCATACCCAGAGCTGTAGTCACATTTCTGCTATGACATCATGTCCCATTCTATAGTCACACCCAGAGCTGCAGTCACAATTCTGCTATGACATCATGTCTAATTCTATAGTCACGCCCAGAGCTGCAGTTCCAGTTACCAAGGAGCGGGCCACAGCGGGATAGATTTTTGGGTCTTGTCACGGTGGCTCTTCCGTCTCCCACTCGGAGGGTAACCGGTGACACGTCCAAGGCCCGAGGGCCGGTCTGCTTAAACAGGGGAAGGGGGGGCACTTGGGGAAATACCTTAGTCCTTTTGTCACTCATGACGCCACCGTTTCTTCTACCGCGGGGATTCCTTCTGTTAAAGTAAATCCTCTGTCACGCAGCTTCGATGGGGGAATTCCTCGTCGGTGGAGTACATCCACACACACATGGGTACTCTTTAAGACACAGCCTTCGAAAACGGATGGACGACTGGTCGCTTTACTTCAACAGATTACAACTTAGCAGCAACTGGCTTAGTGGTGCAACAGGGAGAATTCACGAGAATGCAGGAGAACCCACAGTCCAAGTTATCTGTAGGCCCTGGCCCGGGGTACACTCTTATTTCTCTCTCTTTCTCTATTGGTCCACACTTATTGGCTACTCCACGCTGCACGACCTCTCGGCCTCCTCCATCTCCTGTATCTGTGGGCTGAAGGTGCCCACAGACAGCTGCCTTGTCTCCTTCCTTCCTTAGAACTCTCTTAGAACCCAGAACAAAACAACAGCCCCTTGCACACACCTTGCAAGTACATATATCTCACAAGGTCACATGACAAACAAACGGATACATTTTCCAGACAGTCAGTTTACATACCAGACAGCTAACTCTTTCAGTGCTGCAGCTGGGCAATACACATCATTCTCCACTCACACCCAAAGCTAATAGTCACAACTGTTCTATCATGTCATAATTTATTCTCCACCCACTCCCAGACCTGCAGTCCGAACTCTGCCTTTATGTCTCGTTCTAGATTTACTTCCAGAGCTGCTGTAATGGCCTAGAGTTAACGGGGCCCCTCCATAAGCGGAAAGTGTTTGTCGAGTGCCGATGTATTGTCAGTGTCTTCTATGTGCATGAATTTGATGGGTATTGCACCTCTGCAGCACTGAATGGGTTAACGTCTGGGTTATGTCTGGAAAATATATCTTGTTGTGTGTTATGTGATCATGTTTCATATATGTTTTTGCAAGGTGAGTGCAAGTTAGTTTTCTTGCAGGAGTTGGAGAGTACAAGTCAGTCTGCAAGTTAGTCTTGCAAGCAAAAGAGAAAGCCTAGTCTGCAAGTGAGTGAACCCCACAGACACAGATTGATCTGCGTGTGGACAAAATGGAAGAAGCTGAGCGATTCCCTGCTGCTTTGCCTGGAACCAGCCTACCCAGGATGTGCCAGTGTTACACCTAAGCACTGAGTGAGAGGAGCCACCATGCAGTGCTCAGTGCCTTTTCCAGATGTGTGTACCGGTAGAGAGGAGAGTGGCCGGGAACAGAACCCTACAGATAACTAGGACTGTGGACTGGTCTGTCATCCTCTGAATCCTCCCTGTTGCACCACTTCTGTGTTTGCACCGTTACCCTGCTGGCATATGTAAAGTTTGGACTGTACATAGTTTTTTTTCTGCAAGTGAAGGAGCTCTACCGACCGTTCCCGGTTTTGCTCATAACGTTATTCCTGTGTGGACTACTTTATTACCTACATTGGATTCACCACAGATGATGAAACGTTGGCATCACGAATGGCAAAAAGGACCAAGGGTAAACCGCATATTGGGTTACCCTGTGAAACTCCCCCAGCAGTAATGTTGTTGGGTCCCATGCTACCCTTAGGGGAGGAGATAAGAGAGCCCCATGACAAAGCCTCAATCTACCCCGCTGTCTCCTCAGCTGTGGGCCCGCTCCTTTGGCGCTGCACTGCAGTCACAATTCTGCCATGACATCATGTCTCATTCTGTAGTCACATCCAGAGCTGCAGTCACATCTAGACTTCAGACCAGTATGTAGGACATGTGATGTTTCTACTCACCAGACGGCGTTCACTCGGACTTGTTTACTCGCTAGATCTGCGTAGAGAGAGGGATTATTAGGAGCAGCAGATAACATATGATACAGGTCATAAGCAACGGCATGGAGACCAAACGGGACTGAAATACACCCTGTCAAACGACTAATTAAGGGTTTTCTTTTTTTTTTTTTTTTTTACTGTGGACAGTCTTAAAAAGTGGGCGTGGCTTGGCGGTTGCCCTCTTGTGACCCGCGCATCATCCTTATTCCTCCGACGGCACACAATAAGCACTGGCAATGGTGTCCAGCCGCCCGCAGCTGACTCACGGGACTCCATCGAGGTCGGACTTAAAGGGGTTGTCTCGCGGCAGCAAGTGGGGTTATACACTTCTGTATGGCCATATTAATGTACTTTGTAATGTACATTGTGCATTAATTATGAGCCATACAGAAGTTATTCACTTACCTGCTCCGTTGCTAGCGTCCCCGTCTCCATGGTGCCGTCTAATTTCAGCATCTAATCGCCCGATTAGACGCGCTTGCGCAGAAGGGTCTTCCCCCTTCTGGTCGGTCCGGGCACGAGCGGCGTTCTGGCCCCGCCCCCTTCTACGCGTCATCGTGTAGCTCCGCCCCATCACGTGTGCCGATTCCAGCCAATTAGGTAGCTGTAATCGGCAGTGGAACGCAAGACATCCACGGTGCACCATGGGAAAAGACCCGCGGTGCACCATGGGAGAAAACCGCGGTGCATCCCTGGGAAAGGACCGGCGGCCATCTTTGGAAGAAGTTTTATAAGTTGCTGAAATGCTAGAATGGCGAGTAGAAACCTTCTTTAAACCTTCTTTACACGTGTACATTGTAATGTTTGATTTAGAAGGGGGACTGGGCAGAAAAAAAAAGTCACTTTTGCCTCGGGACAACCCCTTTAAGACTGTTGCGGATGTCGCCTTTCACAGGCAAACTCCACACGACTAGCACCGCCTCCCAGAGACTCGCCCCACATGCAGACACCAATATTTACTGCCGGTCATATGATCGGTCATTTATTATTACATGATGGATCCCGAGAGAACAACTAATGACCGAGAGAATCAGTGAATCCATCCAGCAATGGATGGACTAAACATTTTATCACCACAAGTGCTAGTGCCAGCTGGTATCAACCAGTAGGTGTATCTATGGATTACAGGAAGTTACTCACCCAGAGCCGCACATCTGGTCAACTGGTCAACCGCAGCCTTGGACATACAGTAGACGACGGCCCCCGGGAACTGCAAGACAAGAGGATCCAATGACTGGTGGGAGGGGGCCGGAGGAGGAAGACATCACAGGGAGGTCATGCCGCTGTGCGATATATAGTGGCTGTACTTGGGATGTCTTATGCTGCAGTAAACTCTAGAGCTGCAGTCACTATTCTGCCGTTTTATCTTGTCTTATACTCCAGTCACTGCTAGAGCTGCAGTCACTATTCTGCCGTTTCATCATGTCTTATACTCCAGTCACTGCTAGAGCTGCAGTCACTATTCTGACGTTCCATCTTGTCTTATGCTCCAGTCACTGCTAGAGCTGCACTCACTATTCTGTCATTTCATCATGTCTTATACTCCAGTCACCTCTATAGCTGCATTCACTATTCTGCCGTTTCATCATGTCTTATGCTCCAGTCACCTCTAGAGCTGCACTCACTATTCTGACGTTCCATCTTGCTTTATACTCCAGTCACCTCTAGAGCAGTAATAGAAGGGCCATCATGATGGAAACCGGATGGAGCCCATTATAGTCAATATGTTCCATCAGGGCCACTGAGGTTATTTGATGGATCTGCCGCCAAGATGGTCAGCTGTCACATGACCAACAGCGCTCTATGATGGAGTGTGTAGCTGTCTCTCCAGTCACAGCTCTGCAGTTACATTGTGTATTATACTCCAATCACACCCAGAGCTGCAGTCACGATTATATTGTTACATCTTATCTTAAATTGTAGTCACCTCTAGAGCTGCTGTCACTGTTCCGATACTTCATCTTGTCGTATATTCCAGTCACATCCAGAGCTGCAGTCACAGCTCTGCGGCTTCAACTTATTGTATACTTCAGTCACAGCTCTGTTGCTACATTAGGTCTTAAACTCCAGTCACATTCAGAGCTGCAATGACTGTTCTGCCATTTCATCTCATCTTATACTCCAGTCACACCCAAAGCTGCAGTCACAATTCATTAAAAACCCTTATTTCACTACTGCTGAGGATCCTTTCTCCTGTTCTGATCTGGCCAGAGGGGCGGAGCCTGGGAGGATCCATCAGCGCTCACCGATCTCAGTCCGGCGACACTGGAGACGTTCACAATGTTCCCCTTGGTCTTGATGAGATGCGGGACCGCCAGCTGAGTGAGGAGCAGCAGGGACCTGGGGGCAGAGGGGGAGTTATTTCACCGTTACACCCACATCCTGAAGAAAAGGAGATCTGCAGAAATCGCCATTCCAGAACCCTCCGCTGCCCCTTATATATGTCTGTGACAGACGGGCGGCCATGACACTCAGCGTGCCCAGAACCGCCACCCTATATAAGACTATATAGGAGACTCAGTCCAGGGATGTCATGACAGATACCAAAGAATAGCACAGGAGAAGGACGGACACCATGATGGAAACCTGATGGAGGCCGTTATAGTCAGCAGGCTCCATCTGGCGCCACTGGTGTCTGTCTTTTGATGGATCTGCCACCAGCATGGTCATGTGACCAGCGTCGCTCACGATGGAGCATCTAAGCGTCTTTTCTCACCGGACGTTTACGTTCATTACTCGGTCATAGTCCTGCAGAGTCGTGTCCTCAATACCCCCCATGGCCAGTATCGCTCCATTATTCACCAGCACGTCCAGCTGGCCAAAGTGCGCCACCGTCTGCTCCACCATCCCCCGAAGCACCGCCTCATCCGTCAGGTCTCCAGGAACCAGCAGAGGCTGTGGGAGAGGGGAGAGTTATACACTTGTAGTACCACATCTCACCACTACACCAGCACCAAAGGATTCCTATAGGCAACAATGCAACAGCGCCCCCCAGAGTGAGATATCAGAGAAAAATGCAAAGGATGCAAAGTGCTAAGCCCCGCCCCTACTCTTATACGAGACACTACTGCTTTACTCTCGCAGGGGGTCACACATATACAGCACAGGTTTCCTATAGACAACAATGCAACAGCGCCCCCCAGGGTGAGATATCAGAGAAAAATAGAGAAAGGGGAAAAAAAAGTGTGAAATGTTAAAATAAGTCCTGCCCCTACTCATTTACAAGCCACTACCCCTTAACTCTCGCAGGGGTCAGACATTTACAAGTATTATAACCAGGTTGTGCTTCATCTTCTGACACAGTGCCCCTTCTGGCAGAACAAGGTCAGTAATTATTGAAAAATGTTGCTATTATAAAATCAACTCTTCTCAATCTCTAGAATCCCCGAAACCCTGCGAGCAAAGCTACAGCCTCTGTACCCCTATAAATGGTCAAACAGTCGGGCCCCCTATTTGGGTATCATTAGCCAAATGGGACCTACTAGCTTTTATAATGCTTTTGGAAAAAGATATCAAAAACTACCCTGCCCTGTAGGTCTCGTGGGTAGGCCGTAATGCCATGGTGAAAATGTTATTGCTCCCCAAAGCCCTATATCTATTCTGTAACCTTCCTGTGGCCAAACCCAACACCATCCGGAATCCAATACAATGTCTGCTAAGGTGTTACATTTGAAGCAACCACAAAGTATTATACCCCCACCCCTCCCAGGGAGGCCTGGGTCGTCCCTGTATAAAAAAACTACTATTACACATTATTACTCAATCTACTAAAAAGCTGGTGGCTAGATGATCCCTCCAAAGATTGGATCCAATGTGACCGACTACTCTGAACTTATAAACCTCTTATGGGTCCCTAGATCGACTATAAAGTGTCCCACGTCCGCCTTCCCAACAGGATCCGACACACTATCCTCCCTTCCTTCTTCCCTTTTCGAACACTTAAAATACCCGTAGAGGTGATCCAGCTATCAATCCTAGATATAAGCCTGGACGTCTGCGTGCCGGAGGCATCTCCAAGATGGAAGATTTGTTCGAGGGACCAACCATGAAGTCTTTCACACAATTACATGACTCACTTCAATTACCACACAAAGAATTTGATAACTACCTTCAATTACGATATTTGTCACTCGCTGCCCCGACTACAATCTTACTCCTCATATATGATGTGCTGGAGATGCCATAAAGAAATTGGCGCACTGGTGGTTATGTAATCTTCTTAAGCCACTATGGGAACAAGTATACCCATCACTATGCTCGATTCGACGCACTAACATTTACTGGAGTCCAGGTGTGGCCCTCTAATAATTGGCCATAGCCCCCCACCCCAACCTATTTATTATGTCCCAAGTGTTAATGGCAACTAGAATGTCTTTAGCCCGAAAATGGAGATCCCCGATGTCCCATCATTGACTGAGATGTTCCTAATTGTCCAACACAACTGCTTGATGGAACATTTTATGGCTAACAGATAAGGCCAATTGGGAAGGTTTGGCCACCACTGGGTAAATGGCTTTTTTTCAGGATATACATGTTAATTTCCTTCTCCAATGAAACAACCATTGGGTGCCAAAGGAGAGGCGCTATGGGGTGCCAAAGGAGAGGCGCTATGGGGTGCCAAAGGGGACGCGCTATGGGGTGCCAAAGGGGACGCGCTATGGGGTACCAAAGGGGACGCGCTATGGGGTACCAAAGGGGACGCGCTATGGGGTACCAAAGGGGACGCGCTATGGGGTACCAAAGGGGACGCGCTATGGGGTATCAAAGGGGACGCGCTATGGGGTATCAAAGGAGAGGCGCTATGGGGTACCAAAGGAAAACTGCTATTTGTTATCAAAGGAAAGCCGCTATTTGTTATCAAAGGAAAGCCGCTATTGGTCATCAAAGGAAAGCCGCTATTGGTCATCAAAGGAAAGCCGCTATTGGTCATCAAAGGAAAGCCGCTATTGGTCATCAAAGGAAAGCCGCTATTGGTCATCAAAGGAAAGCCGCTATTGGTCATCAAAGGAAAGCCGCTATTGGTCATCAAAGGAAAGCCGCTATTGGTCATCAAAGGAAAGCCGCTATTGGTCATCAAAGGAAAGCCGCTATTGGTCATCAAAGGAAAGCCGCTATTGGTCATCAAAGGAAAGCCGCTATTGGTCATCAAAGGAAAGCCGCTATTGGTCATCAAAGGAAAGCCGCTATTGGTCATCAAAGGAAAGCCGCTATTGGTCATCAAAGGAAAGCCGCTATTGGTCATCAAAGGAAAGCCGCTATTGGTTATCAAAGGAAAGCCACTATTGGTTATCAAAGAAGACTTGATATTGAGCATAGTCTTTTATTACTTCCTCATTTTAGGCTAATTTCACACAGGCGAGTGTGGTATTGGGCTGATATCACGCTCGCCAATATGCGATGTCCCCACAGATGCGAGGCGCTATTGTGTTAAAAACACCTAGTATCACTTCAGAGACGCAGTGATCCTAAAAGCTGTGGCAGAGGATCGCGGAGTGCTTCCCATTGTTTACAATAGAAAAAGCTTGCAACGCATCGCACTCGTCTGCCCCTTGCATGCCGTCTAGGTGCTCGCCCTAAGGGAGAAAAGATAGCGTTTCTGACCCTTGCATGCCGTGCGATGCTTTGCCAGCCCCGTTGAAAACAATGGGCGATGCTTTCCAGGTAGGACCAAAGAGAGGACATACGACAATTTTTTCCCCCACAGTGAGAAAAAAAAAAAACACTCATGTGTATGACTCCATTCAAAAGAATAGGGATCATATTCACGCAAGATTTGTGCGCCTCGCAACGTACAAATCTCAACCGATTTTCTCTGGCATGTGAAAGCAGCCTTAGGCTAACTTCATATGGGCAAGCACGATATGGGGCCGTGAATCACGATATGGGGCCGTGAATCACGATATGGGGCCGTGAATCACGATATGGGGCCGTGAATCACGATATGGGGCCGTGAATCACGATATGGGGACATATGTCAAAACAGCCTCGCATCACTTCGGATATCAGGGATATTCCAAAAGGATTGCAGTGTTTCAGTGGGAGCCCTCACCGAGCACATGGTGCGACGCTGCGGCCAGCACCATTGTAAACAATGGGGCTGTGATGCAAGATTACGCAGGGAAATAGAACGTGTCCCGATTTGTTTCCTGCATCGCGTTGCGGTGCCACGTGGGTAAACCTCGCTCATGTTTGTGCGAGATGGGTGTGTCTCGCATCGCACAAATCTTGCATGATTTTCTCATCCATGCATAGCCGACCTACGGCATCCATTTACATGTAGTAGCGTGACTGAGCCATCTTGTTGGTAATTATCCCTGACCGTATCTTCAGTTCTCACCTTCTTTGCTTCCCCCCTCCTTTTCTGTTTCTTCTCCTTGGACCTTACCTATCCTGTCTCCAGAATTTATATAGGGTGGCTTTCATGGTCTAGTAGGACTCGATGCACACATACAGGAGGACGGGACGTACATCCGGCCATCGCTGGGCTTGTTCTTGTAGTCATGTCCACGCATCCAATGTAGAGAGGAATATACCTGCATTGTTTGACCCAATCTAACGGCCGCCAATATATACTGGACCCAGTTCTCAGCGTACGGGGAGACATAACCCCGTGTCATCTCATTTCACTACCTGCATTTATATTGGGGACTATAAACCCTGTACTTTATACTACAGCTGTTCTACCATCTTGGACAAAAATGCTATAAAATATTTGATAAAAGTAGTAACGCCACCTTCTGGTCACAGAACTCCTCACAGCGCCGAGCCGTCTCCTTTAAGTTCTCTTCATTTCTTCCATTGAGGGCCAAACGGGCCCCCAGACGGGCAAAAAGCAACGCAGTACCGGCACCGATCCCAGAGCTGGCTCCAGTTACTAGGCACACCTTGCCTGATAGAGACACCACCTGGGGAGTGCGAGAGGAAAGAGAGCGTTACAGGAGGGAGTCCCCCAACACAACCTCCAGGTCACAACCTGTAGGGAAGACAGGTCATGCCCAGGGGGCAAATCAAAGAAGAAGGCGTGCTTAGGGCCAATAGGGAGCACACACCATGTCCAGTGGTGTACATTTTCCCCCTGCAGCCTCTCGTACATCTCCCTCCGGCAGCCCCTTGTACTCTCTGTACAACTCCCTCCGGCAGCCCCTTGTACTCTCTGTACATCTCCCTCCGGCAGCCCCTGGTACTCTCTGTACATCTCCCTCCGGCAGCCCCTGGTACTCTCTGTACATCTCCCTCCGGCAGCCCCTGGTACTCTCTGTACATCTCCCTCCGGCAGCCCCTGGTACTCTCTGTACATCTCCCTCCGGCAGCCCCTGGTACTCTCTGTACATCTCCCTCCGGCAGCCCCTGGTACTCTCTGTACATCTCCCTCCGGCAGCCCCTGGTACTCTCTGTACATCTCCCTCCGGCAGCCCCTGGTACTCTCTGTACATCTCCCTCCGGCAGCCCCTGGTACTCTCTGTACATCTCCCTCCGGCAGCCCCTGGTACTCTCTGTACATCTCCCTCCGGCAGCCCCTGGTACTCTCTGTACATCTCCCTCCGGCAGCCCCTGGTACTCTCTGTACATCTCCCTCCGGCAGCCCCTGGTACTCTCTGTACATCTCCCTCCGGCAGCCCCTGGAACTCTCTGTACATCTCCCTCCGGCAGCCCCTGGTAATCTCTGTACATCTCCCTCCGGCAGCCCCTGGTACTCTCTGTACATCTCCCTCCGGCAGCCCCTGGTACTCTCTGTACATCTCCCTCCGGCAGCCCCTGGTACTCTCTGTACATCTCCCTCCGGCAGCCCCTGGTACTCTCTGTACATCTCCCTCCGGCAGCCCCTGGTACTCTCTGTACATCTCCCTCCGGCAGCCCCTGGTACTCTCTGTACATCTCCCTCCGGCAGCCCCTGGTACTCTCTGTACATCTCCCTCCGGCAGCCCCTTGTACTCTCTGTACATCTCCCTCCGGCAGCCCCTTGTACTCTCTGTACATCTCCCTCCGGCAGCCCCTTGTACTCTCTGTACATCTCCCTCCGGCAGCCCCTTGTACTCTCTGTACATCTCCCACGGGCAGCCCCTTGTACTCTCTGTACATCTCCCACGGGCAGCCCCTTGTACTCAATGTACATCTCCCACGGGCAGCCCCTTGTACTCTCTGTACATCTCCCACGGGCAGCCCCTTGTACTCTCTGTACATCTCCCACGGGCAGCCCCTTGTACTCTCTGTACATCTCCCACGGGCAGCCCCTTGTACTCTCTGTACATCTCCCACGGGCAGCCCCTTGTACTCTCTGTACACCTCACGTCCAGTGGACCACAGAGGGAGACGCGCCATGTCCAGAGAGCCATGGGGGCGGGGGACATGTCATGTCCCCCCGGCAGCCCCTGGTACTCTCTGTACATCTCCCCCCGGCAGCCCCTGGTACTCTCTGTACATCTCCCCCCGGCAGCCCCTGGTACTCTCTGTACATCTCCCCCCGGCAGCCCCTGGTACTCTCTGTACATCTCCCCCCGGCAGCCCCTGGTACTCTCTGTACATCTCCCCCCGGCAGCCCCTCGTACTCTCTGTACATCTCCCCCCGGCAGCCCCTCGTACTCTCTGTACCTCTCCCACCGGCAGCCCCTCGTACTCTCTGTACCTCTCCCACCGGCAGCCCCTCGTACTCTCTGTACCTCTCCCACCGGCAGCCCCTCGTACTCTCTGTACCTCTCCCACCGGCAGCCCCTCGTACTCTCTGTACCTCTCCCACCGGCAGCCCCTCGTACTCTCTGTACCTCTCCCACCGGCAGCCCCTCGTACTCCCTGTACCTCTCCCCCCTGCAGCCCCTCGTACTCCCTGTACCTCTCCCCCTGCAGCCCCTCGTACTCCCTGTACCTCTCCCCCCTGCAGCCCCTCGTACTCCCTGTACCTCTCCCCCCTGCATCCCCTCGTACTCCCTGTACCTCTCCCCCCTGCATCCCCTCGTACCCCCTGTACCTCTCCCCCCTGCAGCCCCTCGTACCCCCTGTACATCTCCCACCTGCAGCCCCTCGTACCCTCTGCACGTCTCCCACCTGCAGCCTCTCGTACCGCGTGTACCTCTCCCACCTGCAGCCTCTCGTACCCCCTGTACCTCTCCCACCTGCAGCCCCTCGTACTCCCTGTACCTCTCCCCCCTGCAGCCCCTCGTACTCCCTGTACCTCTCCTCCCTGCAGCCCCTCGTACTCCCTGTACCTCTCCCGCCTGCAGCCCCTCGTACTCCCTGTACCTCTCCCCCCTGCAGCCCCTCGTACTCCCTGTACCTCTCCCGCCTGCAGCCCCTCGTACTCCCTGTACCTCTCCCCCCTGCAGCCCCTCGTACTCCCTGTACCTCTCCCCCCTGCAGCCCCTCGTACTCCCTGTACCTCTCCCCCCTGCAGCCCCTCGTACTCCCTGTACCTCTCCCCCCTGCAGCCCCTCGTACTCCCTGTACCTCTCCCCCCTGCAGCCCCTCGTACTCCCTGTACCTCTCCCCCCTGCAGCCCCTCGTACTCCCTGTACCTCTCCCCCCTGCAGCCCCTCGTACTCCCTGTACCTCTCCCCCCTGCAGCCCCTCATACTCCCTGTTCCTCTCCCCCCTGCAGCCCCTCGTACTCCCTGTACCTCTTCCCCCTGCAGCCTCTCGTACTCCCTGTACCTCTCCCCCTGCAGCCCCTCGTACTCCCTGTACCTCTCCCCCTGCAGCCCCTCGTACTCCCTGTACCTCTCCCCCTGCAGCCCCTCGTACTCCCTGTACCTCTCCCCCTGCAGCCTCTCGTACTCCGTGTACCTCTCCCCCTGCAGCCCCTCGTACTCCCTGTACCTCTCCCCCCTGCAGCCCCTCGTACTCCCTGTACCTCTCCACCTGCAGCCCCTCGTACTCCCTGTACCTCTCCACCTGCAGCCCCTCGTACTCCCTGTACCTCTCCACCTGCAGCCCCTCGTACTCCCTGTACCTCTCCCCCTGCAGCCCCTCGTACTCCCTGTACCCCTCCACCTGCAGCCCCTCGTACTCCCTGTACCTCTCCCACCTGCAGCCCCTCGTACTCCCTGTACCTCTCCCACCTGCAGCCTCTCCCATTCCCGGTTCGTCTCTCCCTGCAGCTCCTCACTTGCTCCTGATCTCCAGCTGCTGCCATTCTTCGCTCTGGAGTCCGGGTTGTTGTGGTTGCTTTTTTTTTACTGTGTAACTTTGTATGAGGCTGACTGTGACCTCTGGCCCTCTTGGACTTCCTGCTGGCTCTCGTCATGCCATGTGATCTGCTTTGAGATTAACCCTTGCAGCACCAGGCCAACCTTGGAAGTGGAAATACATTTTTCCTTTTTGCACTTATTCTCTAGTTGTGGCCCCACAGCGCTGAGGCTTCTGTACTTCGTGTTGGTGGCAGTACCTAATTCATTTACCTCGCTTTCTCTTTTTGCAAAAAAATGCAGAAAAAAACATGATGATGATTATTATTATTATTATGTTTGGGGCGTGAATTATATTCAGGTTTATTTCATGAACCAACTCAGCGCCGAGTAACTTATTATAAGTATTTACTAAAGAGAAATGGCACAAAAACATAGAAAATCACCTCCAGGAGCATCTGTGAGATAACGACCCTCCACAGCCGAAAACACCAGGGGGTGGAAAATGGGTGTCAACACCACAAAGACGGGGGTCAATTTGGGTCAACCCCCCCCCCCCCCCTTCAGTGTAAAGAAACCATCAGTAAGGTGAAGACCCCCGCAGAGAGCAGGAGAACATGTTCAGGACCCACCAGCGCAGAGAAAGATGTCCAGAACTGCTGAGGATGAAGACAACCCACCACATTCACAGGGCTGCGGGAGACGGCGATCGGATGGCCATCACCACGTATGGTAACGAGCGCATGATTGCGTATCTCACGCACGCGGTCAGTGTGACCTCTGTCTTTTCTTTTCTTTTAATTTCCTGCTCTGTCTCTTAGTGGAGTGGAGTATATAATGGCGCCTATATGTAATATTTTGCCCATAGAGAAGAATAGGGCTCTCGCTGTGTGATACACGAAGAAATAGAGCCTGCTGCGTTTTTTAATGCACATATCTACATGCTAATGTGAACGGATCAATGTAAATCCATATACTGTCATTGACTCCAGTCACCGCATATCACGTGTCATACATCGCATGCGAAAATACGGTCATGTGAATGAGCCTGTAGTCCCCAGCGGAGAATGATGGGAGACATCAGGGTGAACGGACGCTGGAAATAAGTGCTCTGAATCTGAGGTGCGTTTAGATGGAATGACTAGTGTTCAAAGGAGCAACAGTGACTGATAATCGTTCAGTTTAAACGTGAGCCGACAAATGAGAATCGTGCGCTTGTCGTTTGGCGGCCAGTTTCAGCTTGTCTCGTTACATTAAAACACTTCTCGCTCACATAGGAATGTGAAGCGCTGAACGAGAAGTGTCCGATTCCCAACCAGGATCCGCCTGTCTAATGGTGGATGAGCAGGCGATGATGTCACCAGCGTGATCGCTCGGGCAGACGGGGATTGTTGAGGAGCGCTCAGTGTAAGAGGAGCTTTAGTTCTACATGGTCTCTCAGAAGGAGGTGCTGCCCACTAATCGGTGTCAGGCTGGGCTCCACGCCCCGCTGCCCACTAATCGGTGTCAGGCTGGGCTCCACGCCCCGCTGCCCACTAATCGGTGTCAGGCTGGGCTCCACGCCCCGCTGCCCACTAATCGGTGTCAGGCTGGGCTCCACGCCCCGCTGCCCACTAATCGGTGTCAGGCTGGGCTCCACGCCCCGCTGCCCACTAATCGGTGTCAGGCTGGGCTCCACGCCCCGCTGCCCACTAATCGGTGTCAGGCTGGGCTCCACGCCCCGCTGCCCACTAATCGGTGTCAGGCTGGGCTCCACGCCCCGCTGCCCACTAATCGGTGTCAGGCTGGGCTCCACACCCCGCTGCCTACCAATCAGTGTCAGGCTGGGCTCCACGCCCCGCTGCCACTAATTGGTGTCAGGCTGGGCTCCACGCCCCGCTGCCCACTAATCGGTGTCAGGCTGGGCTCCACGCCCCGCTGCCCACTAATCGGTGTCAGGCTGGGCTCCACTCCCTGCTGCCCACTAATCGGTGTCAGGCTGGGCTCCACGCCCCGCTGCCCACTAATCGGTGTCAGGCTGGGCTCCACGCCCCACTGCGGCTCAGAAGTAAGAGACTGGAGAACTTATACTCCTTTTTACATTGAACGATTCTCATTTTCCAGAGTGAAAGAACATTATCCGCGCCTCTTAAGACAGGAAGATTCATCGCTGAGAATCCTTCACTTCTTCTGTGTTCTTGTTCCTTTGTGTACACTGAGTGACAAGTGACCGAGCCAACCATGATTGTTATGCCGGCTAAAAGTGAACGACGAGTGAGAAGCGCACGATTCTCATATACCAGCCCTGACTCACTGGCCACTAATTCTCTAACTTCCCAATGTTACACATTCATGAAATTGTACCGCACAAACATGGAATCTGACATGACCAGTCCTTAGGTCATAAATGGGAAATGTAAAGGGGCCACAACGTCAATATTCAATTCTACATCTGAAAAAGGTTACAAAAATCCACAAAACATGAGAGTTCTTTTAGCAGAAACCATAAAGCCTAGGGAAATGATTTGTGTACTGAGGAGAATCTATCTCGCCTCTAGGTGTGCACCCAGAGGAGAATCTATCTCGCCTCTAGGTGTGCACCCAGAGGAGAATCTAGCTCGCCTCTAGGTGTGCACCCTGAGGAGAATCTAGCTCGCCTCTAGGTGTGCACCCTGAGGAGAATCTAGCTCGCCTCTAGGTGTGCACCCTGAGGAGAATCTAGCTCGCCTCTAGGTGTGCACCCTGAGGAGAATCTAGCTCGCCTCTAGGTGTGCACCCTGAGGAGAATCTAGCTCGCCTCTAGGTGTGCACCCTGAGGAGAATCTAGCTCGCCTCTAGGTGTGCACCCTGAGGAGAATCTAGCTCGCCTCTAGGTGTGCACCCTGAGGAGAATCTAGCTCGCCTCTAGGTGTGCACCCTGAGGAGAATCTCGCTCGCCTCTAGGTGTGCACCCTGAGGAGAATCTCGCTCGCCTCTATTTGTGCATATACTGAAAGTCTGTAGAGTACACAAGGATGCAGCCATGGACTGCAGGGATGGAGCATGCCTTTAAGATCGCTTCCACACGAGCAACCTTATCACACAACTTTTTCGCAATGCGGCAGTGCTACAAATTGAATGTATGTAGAGCCCATGCTCTCTTATGGGTTCTTCCACATGAGCAATGTTTGTAGCTTGAGACATTGTGGGACTACAAAATTGTGCCATGCTCTATACAGCAGCGATTTGCAATTTTTTTTTGTTAGGCCATGTTTCTCTATGGTGTCTTCCTTTCGGTTGCATCACATCACAAGAAAACGTGGTTAGTTTCAGGGTAGAGCTTATATTTTAAGCCCCCCTCCCCATGAAAATCCTTGCACTTGGTGCTAAAAAGTCACAATATCGCCGCAAGAAAACGCACCGATATCGTACAGCACACATATGCTATATTGCTGTGATTTATTTTGCGGCAATATCGTTGTCGACCATGTGGAAGCGGCCTAAAGCTAAGAAGGGTCAGCAACCTCTAGTCTGGGGGTAAATTTGAATAAAAAAAAGGGCATTAACTTTAAGGGTAAAAAGTGAGGAGAGTGGGAGGGGTGGCACATTCTGCAGAGAGACATTGGTACATGCAGCCTGAGGAGAATCTAACGCTCCTCTATGTGTATACTTATTGTATTCCTCGGTTCCTCTGAAGATCAGCATGCTCCATATCACTATATATAGGAGATGTATAACTTATACTAGCTGCACATATAGTGATATGGTCCATATTACTATACACCACATATATCCAGACTTAGGGTGGCATCACACCTGCATACACAGTACATGAAGTATACATAGTACATTGAGTACTCACAGCAGGGATACAGTTAGTCAGCACTGCACCTCAAGCAGGTTAGTATTCCTATGCTGTATTTTTTTCCTATCCCACCTCTAACGCAAGGGGGCACCCTGCTTCTTTTTGCACTCTGTTATTAGCCACTTCAGAATGGGGATAGGCTATCTATAGGAGTGGTGAATGCAATTTATCACTTTCTGTTGTCAGCCATCTCACACTGGGCAGAGGCTGACTGTAGAAGATGTAGATGCAATCCATTACTTTCTGTTATTAGTCACGTCAGGCTGGCGAGAGGCTGACTGTAGCATAGGTAAATACAATCTATTACTCTCTGTCATCAGCCATCTCAGATGCTGAATGTAGGAGAGGTGAATACAATTTATTACTCTGGTATCAGCCATCTCAGAGGCTGACTGTAGGAGATGTAAATACACTACATTACTTTCTGCTATCAGCCATCTCAGGCTGGGGAGAAGCTGACTGTAGGATAGGTGAATACACTCTATTATTTTCTGTTATCAGCCACTTCAGGCTGGGGAAAGGCTGACTGTAGGAGAGAGGTGAATACACTCTATTACACTCTGTTATCAGCTATCTCAGACTGGGAGAGGCTAATTGTAGGAGAGGTGAACACACAGTATGACTCTCTGCTATCATCCACTTCAGGCTGGGGAGAGGCTGACCCTGGGAGAGGTGAATATAATCTATTACTCTCTGTTATCAGACATCTCAGACTGGGAGAGGCTGACTGTAGGAGATGTTAATACAATCTGCTACTCTCAGTTATCAGCCACTTTAGGCTAGGGAGAGGCTAACTGTAGGACAGTACACTTTATTGTTCCGGGTGTGACCTCCCCCTCCTCCGGCTTCTCCTCGCCTTTCACTTTCACTATGACAGCTCTGCTTGTTATATCCAGCCAGAAGGGGATCACTACCGGAGGTTCCGGCGAGGGAGAATACAAGGTATAGCCCCCCGAAATATACTGTATGTAAGAAGCATGGCAGTCAGGGTTGTTGGGACTTTCTTCCTGCCCAGAGAGGACTTGTTACATTTTAGGACTTTGGATATAAATCTGCTTCATCCTGATTACACCCCTGTACAGGAGAGAGCGCCCCCTGGGGGTCACAACCAGCTCTGCTACATCCTGATTATACCCCTGTACAGAAGAGAGCGCCCCCTGGGGGTCACACCCAGCTCTGCTACATCCTAATTATACCCCTGTACAGAAGAGAGCGCCCCCTGGGGTCACACCCAGCTCTTCTACATCCTGATTATACCCCTGTACAGAAGAAGGCGCCCCCTGGGGACACACCCAGCTCTTCTACATCCTGATTATACCCCTGTACAGAAGAAGGCGCCCCCTGGGGACACACCCAGCTCTTCTACATCCTGATTATTCCCCTGTACAGAAGAGAGCGCCTCCTGGGGGGCGCACACAGCTCTGCTACATCCTGATTATCCCCCTGTACAAAAGAGAGCGCCTCCTGGGGGAAGACACCCAGCTCTGCTACATCCTGATTATCCCCCTGTACAGAAGAGAGCGCCTCCTGGGGGGCGCACACAGCTCTGCTGCATCCTGCTTATACCCTTGTACAGCAGAGAGCGCCTCCTGGGGGTACACCCAGCTCTGCTACATCCTGATTATATGCTTGTACAGGAGAGAGAACCCCCTGGGAGGACACACCCAGCTTTGCTGCATCCTGATTATGCACCTGTACAGAAGAGACTGGGCACACCCACTTCTGAAACATCTGTACCTACACTCTGTCACAAAGCCAAGTCACTAGGACAGGGGTTCTATCTAGGGCCACATCAGCCTTAGGGCGAGCACCCACTGGCGTTTGCGTTTTCCGCGGGAAAAAACGCAGCGTTTTCGCAGCGTTTCCCGCGATTTTCCGCGCGTTTTTCGCGGCGTTTTTCGTGGCGTTTTCGCGGCTTTTCCATTAATTTCCATTGACTTTCATGGGTGCATTAGGAGAAAAATAAGGACACATATGCAACTGACAGTTCCTATGTTAAAAACGCAAACGCAACGCAAAAAAAACGCCAGTGGACAGGAACACATGTTATCTCTATGCCTGTGCAGGAAAAACGCAAAACGCAGGTAAAAAAACGCCAGTGGGTGCTCGCCCTAGGGTGACTATCCACCAGCGTTTTTTTTCTGCTGCTAATTTGCTGCTATTTTTTCTTCCAATTGTCAATGGGACTTCCTAATGGAAAAACCGCATCGCGACGCAACGCAACTTAGCTTTTTTATCATTAGAAAGTCCCATTGACAATTGGAAGAAAAAATAGTAGCAAATTCGCAGCAGAAAAAAAAACGCTAGTGGGCAGTCAACCTAAGGGCTCCACTGGCGATAGTAATATCGCTGTGAGAAAAATCGCAATGTTAAAATCGCATTGCAACGCTGTAAAATCGCAAGCTTTTGCGTTGCGAGAATCTGTTTTGCCATTGCACTGTATAGGCGACAGAAAAATCCAAAACGCTGAAACAATCCTCCTGCTGCGATTTTTAATCCTCGCATCTCAGCTTGCCATTAAACATCGCTAGTGGAAAGGTTGTCACTAAACAACATGTGTGGGACTTACCTGTGAGAGCTCGCACTGTCGCATTGCGCTGAAAACGTACGATTACCTCGCCAGTGGAAAGGAGCCCTTACAGTTACCCTCAAAGGGCCAAATGTAATTGCAAGACAGTATAGTAATCGTGACCCCAGTAGTATTAGGGTCCTCCATAGTGACCCCCATAATGGACTCAGAAGTAAAGAACCCCCTGTAATGACCCAAGTAATAATAGGGTCCCTCACAGTGGCCCCAGTAATATGTGTCCCCTATGTTGGTGGCCCTAATAATAATAGTGTCCCCCATGGTGGGTCTAGTAATAACAGCGACATCCCTATTGGCTGCAGCCAGCATACCTACAGGCATTCCACTCCGCCACCCTGCAGCTCCAGTCCTGCGACAGCAGTCTCTTCCGCGACCGTTGACTTCTTCCCTCAGCATCCCCACTGCATCTATGGTGCACCAGAATGGGGGGTGGTGATGGCGGTGGCCCTGCTATTCCCCAAACGGCAGCGGCCAACAGAATATTAGGCGAAAGACTTTAAATGATGATCGCTACTTGTGATCGAGTAGGGGATGATGGTAACACATAAGTTCATGACGCCAGCACCCAGCCGGCTTTGGGTAATGTTGGGGGATAATCCTTTCCCTGGGCGATGGTGTTAGTGTGGTACTTGTAGTGCAGGAGGCAGGAATGAACGGTAAACTAAAACAGTTTATTTCTTTGAGAGCCGTCCTCAATGTAGGCATTCATTACATGAGGTAAATCTTCACAGGCAACACACGTCCTGAGGGGAATTATTCTATGAGTGCAGGAACCACATCTGGGCTCTAATCGTGTGTCTCTTGTTAGTACTCGCACAGCGGGGGGAGGTCATTACATCATCCTGGTCCCCTCCATAAATGTCATACATGTTATGTCTCGTGTTGGTGCTCTGTGCTAATCTGTCTTGTCATTCTAGTATGTGTATTGCACAGCTGCAGCATGTGAGAGGTTAATGTCTGCCTGTAGATGTAACAGTTCTATGCCGTCACATGGTATGAGAGGCTATAAATGGGAGTGCATGACAGCGGGAAAGGGTCCATGTCTTCTGGGTTCCTGATAGAGTGCCAGCTTCATGGAGGTACCTTTAACCCTCGTGTAGTGAAGAATGGAAGAGGAGAAGAGGTTTCCCGGAGTGGGTGTTTCTATGATGGAGTGAGCAGAAAGCAAGAGCGTTTTCCCAAGGCCCAGTGCAGAGGTACTAATCTATAATTGTTTCACGCCCACGCGATATTACGTATGGGACCGCCTGGCGGAGGTACTCTACAGTCATTGCTCACACTCAATCGTCCTGAAGTGTGGGTCGGCCATGTGGAGGTACTCTAACTGATCTAATTCCTGCACTTTCCAAACTGTCATCTGTGCCTTGTATTGCTAAAGTTTATTTTACCAGTAAAAGTTCTTCCAGGCCCTGACCGTTCCCGGGGGCCTGAGGTACTATACTCCTGACTGTGGCTCATTTATTTCCCCGGCAATGTTCCTGCCAGGGGAGGGGGGACCGGAACGGTGGTGTCACCCGTGACAACTACAATCCCTGTCTCCCAGTTTATTGGGCATCCCCATGTCGGGGTGTCCGGAAGAGGCCCAGCGCTGCCCTGGCCGGGGCCATGTGCGTCCCTCCGGGAAGGAGCCTGGTAAATGCCGCCATGACAAGCCAGCCACTTACCCTCCCCACTCCTCAATGTAAGTCGCGTGTCTGGGATCACCCTATGGGACGCTGGACTAGAGCTGCTGTCTGTGTGAGTGGAATGCTGCACAGTCGGTGGGCTACATAAAAATGAGGTGGTGGGCTGGGTTTGGGTCTTGTGTTTGACATGTATTCCTTAGACAAAGTTGTCATTTTGCTTCAGAACCCGACATGCAGTTCCATCTCAGGCAGATCTGTAATGATGAGAGTTGTGGTGATTAGATGAATGGTCTTGTCACCGGAGGCGCTAAAAGTGGTTCCCCCCTTGGCCTATAAGAGGCTCTCGGAGGCTCCTTGTGTGTAGTGACCTCTTCTTCCGCGTGTGTAGAGCTTGTTGACCACTAGACGCCTCTACGACCCAGAGAAGCAATTTCACCCCGTTACCAGAGTCTGAGAGGGGGGCATATTTGGTATTTCAGCCGCACTTCAGTAGCGGTGAGCGATTCCAGCGACCTGATTGGTAGTTGGGTACACACACCCCTTTTGGAGATGTGCACGAGTGGCCGGCCCGTTAAATAAGCAGCAGCAGGGCCGTAGGAGGGTCGGCAACTAACCCCAACCCTAACCCAAACCCTAACCCTACCGCGGGTCTCGTGAAGTAGCACTCGTGCACATCTCCAAAGGGGGGTGTGTACCCAACAACCAATGAGGTCGCTGGAATTGCTCACGGCTACTGAAGTGCGGCTGAAATACAATATATGCGAGAGGGAGCGCATTATTGGAATATGAGAAGCTGGATGGTCGTATGGACGAATTGTCCCCCACTGGGCCGTTCAGACCAGACTGTTAGGAGGTGTTGGGACCAGTAGAAGTTAGAGGTGATACAACAGGGTACTGGAGCCTCCATGCTCAACGATATCACATCTTGTATACAAGCTAGAGGTGGTAAAACAGGGTACTAGAGCATCCGTGCCCCCCGTATCACATCTTGTATACAAGCTAGAGGTGGTACAACAGGGTACTGGAGCCTCCATGCCTGCCCGTATCACATCTTGTATCCAAACTAGAGACGGTACAATAGGGTACTTGAGCCTCCATGCCTGCCCGTATCACAACTTGTATTCAAGGCAGAGGCGGTACAATGGGGTACTAGAGCCCCCATGCCCCCCCCCCCCGTATCACATCTTGTATCCAAGCTAGCTGCAGTGCAGCAGGGTACTAAAGACCCCATGCCCACCCATATCACATCCTGTATCTAAGCTAATGGCTGCCCAACAGGGTACTAGAGCCTCCATGCCCACCTGTATCATGTCTCATATCCAAGCTAGAGTGTGTACAACAGGGTACTGGAGCCTCCATGCCCACCCATATCACATCTTGTATCCAAGCTAGAGGTGGTACAACAGGGTACTAAAGCCTCCATGGCTGCCTGTATCACATCTTGTATCCAAGGCAGAGGTGGTATAACAGGGTACTAGAGCCTCTATACCCACCCGAATCACATCTTGTATCCAAGCTAATGGCTGCCCAACAGGATACCAGAGCCTCCATGCCAACCTGCATCATGTCTCGTATCCAAGCTAGAGGCTGTACAACACGGTAGTGGAGCCTCTATGCCCACCTGTATCACATCTTATATCTAAGGCAGAGGTGGTACAACAGGGTACTAGAGCCTCCATGGCCACCCGTATCACATCTTGTGCAGCATCCCAGAGGGTAACTCCAGACACAGGGTATACGTTGAGGAGCTGGGAGGGTAGAGTGGTAACTAGTCACGGTGGCACTTACCAGGCTCCCTCCCAGAGGGACACACGCAGCCTTGACCAGAGCAGCACTGGGCCTCTTCCGGACACCCTTAGGAGAGGGAAGGCCAGTATATATGGAACAGGTATGTGGGTTTGTCACGGGTGACGCCACCGCTCCTTTACCCACCGGTATGACCCTCGGCGGTAATAAAGAGAATGCACACAATCAATGTTTAAGTACCTCAGTCCCTGGGTACAGTCAGGGCCTGGCAAACTTTACTTGAAGAAAACTTGAAACAAGGCACAACTTCAAAAGACAAACCAGTGCAGGCAAGACAGAAGATTTGAGGTCAGGGAGGAAACACAGGATGACACCGCTCCTGCAGTCTCAGTTATCTGTCAGGAACTGCTCCTGGAAGGGGAACACTTCAGAGGAGGATGGGTGTAAATTCACTCCACAGACACTCTTACAGGACAGTACCTCTGCATGGTGATCTTGGCCTTTTCTTCTCACATGCACTCTCAATCTCTCTTACTTCTCACTTTCTAATGGCTCCTGGCAATCCACAGTAAAT
Source organism: Eleutherodactylus coqui (assembly GCA_035609135.1). Classification (NCBI taxonomy): domain Eukaryota; kingdom Metazoa; phylum Chordata; class Amphibia; order Anura; family Eleutherodactylidae; genus Eleutherodactylus; species Eleutherodactylus coqui. The sequence goes on along the minus strand of CM069412.1, from coordinate 179,395,982 downwards.
CGCTCTGCTTCCTCCATCACTTCACCACGAGGGTTGAAGGTACCCCCATGTGGCCAGCATTCCACTCCATACTCAACCGTTGAAGGTGATGAAAGGACTGAACCCAGAAGAGCCACACCTTGCTCTCAGGCACTCACATTTATAGACAACATAGATCACGTGACAGGACATACATTGATACTTTCCAGACATCTCCCAGTCTCATGCAGACATTACCATCTCATTTGCTGCAGCTGTGCAATACACATAACAGGAGACTAGACAATTTGCACAGCGCATCTATACATTTATAGATGTATGTATGTATGACATAGACTTCTGGCCACTACACTTGTATCCAAGCTAGAGGTGGTACACAACAGGTACTAGAGCCTCCCTATAAGGGGTCGGTTCTCCACAATAAATGATTCTTCTGCTCTGATATTGTATTTACTTATACCGAGTCAGGTTCTGGATGCAGGATCCCCCAGCGGTATCCGACCCTGCGCTCGGCCAGTGACCCTGTGCACCTGTCAGTCATCTTCATTATTTGTGCTGCGTATGGTCTGGACCTATCATCGTCGGACATGTGCAGTATAGATTTCCCCACGCCATCGCTAGGCAGTGACGTGGAATACGCGGATGGGCCACAAGTCGGACGGGTTCCATTGACTTCAATGGAAACCGTCCATGAGGACACCGCACTAAAATAGAGCATGATGCGTAATTGTCTTCTTGCGGAATCCAGAGCGGGCGTCTGATAACATTGTTTTTCCACTCGTGTGCAGGTAAAAGCGTTTTAGCATACCATGCTATGGAAGGTATTTGCTGCGCAACCGCCTGCTATGGATTCAACAATGCAAATCCGCCCATGTGCAGCCGGCCTTACTTATATCCCATGCTACAATAAAAAAAAAAATCATATATATATATATATATATATATATATATAATATACACTCCTAGGGGGAGCTTTGGTCTGACAAGGACTGTATGTGGCTAGTGAGATAACATGATGTGTTCGCACTTGTATCCCCTCGGGGTCTGTGCCGGTTGCAGCCTGCGCCCCTCTGGTGTGTGCGGACCGTACAGACTTAGAACTTGACGTTTTATATAAACTGTTTCTTGTTCCTATCGGGCGCCGTGCCATCTTCTTGTCTCCTGTCACTTCCTGTTGCAGGAAGAGGTGAGAGGTTTCAGACGTCTCGTTAGATCTCACCCAGCACACAGCCCTGCTGAATATGCAGCATGCTAGATGGGACGTGGATGATGAGAGTGGTAGTTGCCCTCAAACAGGTCACAGCGGCGATCACCAGCAGCGGTGAACTGATAATAATAAGTGGGCTGGTAGTTTGTCGTGACGCCAGCGCTACACGGCAGAGTTATGAGCGAAGCGATCAGGCGGAGACAGACCGGGGGTTGTAGTAGAAGCACGATGTAACGGCTTACTGAACTCCGCAGGTTTATAACTCACAGTATAAATACAATTATTTACAATATTCATCAACCGTATGATGGCGGTGAGGCCGGCTCACAGGAGCGGGTTAGATTCTGCATGCGGGGGGCCCTCAGCGGATCCCAGCCGGTGACCCTGCGTACGGTACTTTGCTGTACTGCAGGTGACCACGGAGGCTCACAGTCGGTCATGCGCGGTACTGGTTTTTTTTTCCCCTCTTTGTTTGTATTTCCGGCACTGTTGCTTAGCGACGACATGGGTACCCCCAGCCGATACACAAGGTTAATTGCATATGGGCTGCGGGTTGGATGTCTCGATTGACCTCAATGGAGACCATCCACGTGGATTCCGCGACTAAATACAGCATTCCGCAATTTTTCTCCCGCTCATAGAATACGCAATTTGCATCTACGACTGCGAAGGAAGGAAATATCGACACTACACGCCTTCCAATGCCTGCATTTTGCCACAGACGGCGTTAATGGATTCCGCAATTAAAATCTGTTTGTGTGAGACCCCCCTAAGGTCGGCGGTGTATCGGAGGGGTGTTGGAGGTCAGCGTTTTTTTAACGCTGCGATCTCGCTGCTTTTTCAACACGATTGTCAATGGGACTTTCTAATGTTAAAAACGTATCGCACAAAAATTGCAAGGCACAAAGTTGTGATGCGTTTTTAACATTAGGAAATCCCATTGACATTTGCGTTAAAAAAAGCAGCGATATCGCAGCGTTAAAAAAACGCAAGTGTGTGGGAGCCTTAAAAAAGGAATAAATGGCTTTTAGTGGACAGGCGACTTCTGTGGCGGTGCAGACTTCGGCGCTGGCCTTCGTTTACTTCCTCCTAGATGTTGTGCTGGCTCGCTCACCCTGGGGACCAAGCTCACAAACGAGTCAGAGCCCGGAGCGGAATCAGTCTTTGACCGCGGCTGGCGATCCAGTGCACTTTCGTCTCCTGTTCTGCGGATGATCACGGACGCTCGCCATCAGTCATGCACAGTACTGCTTTTTTTTTTTAAGTGTTTGTTTTTCCAATGCGCCGGCAGCAGGCGATGACACGGGTACTCGCGACCTGTACGCAATGTCAATTGCGGATGGGCCTTTGGTTGGACGTCTTCCATTGACTTCAATGGAAGCTGTCCATGCGGAATCCGCATAGAAATAGATCATGCTGCGGAAATCGCAGTCATTAACCGCTCATGTGAGCAGACACGCGAAGGCTCTATTTTTTTCAGTGGGTGCAGAATACCGCAGATCGTCCACGCGGGTGACGATCATGGATTCCGCAATTCAAACCTGGTTGTGTGCAGCCGGCTTAAGGCGCTTGGGCGCTCTCTATTACGGTTAGCGGCTCACTTGTTACTCCAACGGGAAGAAGGGCCTCTCCGGACTCCTCCCTTACCTGACCTTCTCCACACTCCGCGGTTTCTCCTCCCCGCATCCCTCACTGCACATACGTCTGCTCCGCTCGCTTTCCCTAGAATGACTCCCCCATCCCCTGCGCACTTCCGGTCTTCCTGTGCGCGACCTTTTCTTCTCTCCCTTCCCTGACCAATCATTCTCTGTCACACCGCAGTCAATCAACCGATCCCAAAAACCTTCTTGTAAAGCATACTGGCCAATGAGAAAAGGGGCTGCCAGCAACCAATCACAAGGGTCTATTGACCGCAGGTGCCAGTCAGATTTTGCAGCGTTCTCTGTTTCTCGACATATCACGCAGCGTGAGCGCTATGCTTTACTATGAGCAGCTGTCTATATACAATATATTGCATGTGGGCAACATTATATACAGAGGCGTGCTGTGTAACAGAGCGGGAATTTAATAAAAGTCACACTGCGCATGACGGCGTGCGTGAGATCCACGGCCGTGCGCAGTACGCTGACTGCCATACGCGGTCTCTGCCGGCTCACACAGACCGGTAAAACGCTGCGGGTGGATGGTTTTACGCATACGGTTGTGTGAATGAGGCCTTAATGGGCACTACATTTAACCCATTGTGGGACGTAGGTGAATGCCTGAACCGCCTCCCCACAGCGACAGCTTTGTGCAAGACCCTTCTGGGTCACTACAAATATATTAGGAGAGCAGCAGAATATATATCTAGACTTGTCTGCTTTATTTCCTTTCTACTGATACTTTGTCACATCCAGAGCTGCAATCACAGTTCAGCAGTTACATCATGTCTTCTACTCCAGTCACATCCAGAGCAGTACTCACATTTCTACTTTATGGTTTCTTCTGCCCCCTGCTGGTGCAGTCTGTGCTCTTCTGCAGTGCACTGTGGGATATGCACAGAGCAGGGGACGTGCGGTCTCTGCTGCTCCTTGGTGTCTCTGAAGTTTATATCCATTTGCTCGTTCTCTAGGGCAGCCGCTGAGAATCCGTTGTCTGAGATCTGCAGGATCCTCACTGTTACATGGACGCCCTCGCGGAGCGGATCGGGAGAGGTAAGAGCGGAGCTCCACCAGAACTTCATCAACTTCCTTCATGATGTCATAAGGGAGCAGAAGGAGATGGAGGTGTATGTAATTGGGTGAATGAGGGGGGTGTAGTCATGATGTTATATGGGAGCAGAAGGAGATGGAGGTGTGTGTAAGTGGGTGAATGAGGGGGGTGTAGTCATGATGTTTGTTGCTTCAGTATGGGGTGACATTTGGGTATGTGTGCTAATATACATCATAGAGCTTGTAGGACTTGGGGTGCAGTCACATCGGTGAGCGTGAGTCATGCCCAGCATTCTTGGGCGAGTCTCACAATATACGAAACTCGCTTGATTGTATCACCGTGTGAATGCACTCTAGAGCATACAGCAGGGGTCTCTGGGTGGGCCGCAGGGGTCTCTGGTCAGTTTCCACCCAGAGAACAGATTGAGCTTCAGTGAGAGAATGAAGCAGGTGGTGACCAGCGCCAAAGAGCCCTGCGGCGTGGAAGGGGCAACGCCCCAACCACACTTTCTCTTGGAATGGTCACACCCAGCAGGTCCTCTGCATATCAGCTTGTGGCCGGCGATACCAGCTGGTATCAGCCAGTTACTAAACGGCACTTGTGCACTTGGACTGTGAGTATCCAGATCGCAATATACGATAAGCGCGGTTGCGCTGAAGGTCTTGAAGCTTCGCTTACAATCACTCAGTAAGAGGAGTTTTTTTTTTCTTTTGTCCAGAAGACCGGAGACGGCCTTGTTATTATTGCTGACATACAACCCCAATTCTGTGTAAAATGTAAAGAAAAAAAGAATGCGATGATCTGGAAATCCCCTCTAAGTATAATTCATGATCGAACATAGAACCCGCGTCAGACGAGGAAGAGAGACATTTTTCCATTTAATTTAAAATAAAAATAAAAAAATTGAAATTGATGGCAGCAACACATCTCACAAAAAGTGGGGGCGGGGCTAACAAAAGGCTGGAAAAGTAAGTGGTGCTAATGAAGAACAGCTGGAGGGTCAATGTTCTGCTAAGTCACATGACTGTATATATAAAGAGCATGTTAGAGAGGCAGAGTCTCTCAGAAGCAATTTTTTTCAGTGACGTAGCCATATGAGGGCTTGTTTTTTGCAAAACAAGTTGTATTTTGTATAATGGCATCATGGGTCGATATATAATGTACTGCATAACTTTTTTGCAATTTTTTTAGGAGGATTAGGGGAAAAAAAGAAATTCTGCCATTTGTTTTTTCAATTTCCTTTTTCTGACATTCGGTGTGCAATATGATGCGCTCACCTGATTCTCCGGTCAGCACGATTACGGTGACACAAATCTGCTTTTTTAAAGACTTCATTTGCTAAAGCCTCTTAACGACTGCTGTCAAATGACACATTAAGGGGTTAAAGTTGTTACTAAACCATTCTGGTTTGCACGGCAAGGCTGTCTGATGACTATCCCTGCACAGAGAACCTCCTCGCAGCCCTCGGCCTCCCATAATGTCCTGGGCCACGGCTCAGGGACCCTAGGACTCGAGCGGCCGGTGGTCGCAGGCACCTCCATGGTGGATAGGGAGTCACCTCCGTAAACAACACTCTCTTCAGGGGACAGTTGGAGGATGATGGGGGAGGATAATTGAGGAGGTAGGGGGAAGATGATAGAGTGTTGAGAGATGATGGGAAGACTATGATGGAGGAGGTTATAATTTGGTGGAAGGAGGATAATGGGGAGGATGATAGCGGGAGGTTCGGGAAGGTTGGAGGATAATAGAGGGATGAAGATTGGGGGGGTGGATGATTTGGAGAATGATGGCACTGGGGAGGATGATTGGGGGAAAGGTTGGAAATGATGACATTGGACAAGTAGAAGAACAGTGGTAGAGATTAGATATGGTAGGTGGGCTTACAGAGTGATGGGGGGGTAGAGGTGGGTCGGGAGCAGTTGGGGGTCATTAGATAATATAATTTTTATTTCTATTGCAGCAAAGCTGGGCCCCGCCCCCCTGCCGTATGTAAGTGTCCACGTGTGCTGCTGACGTATACTATATGTTATGTTACTCTATTACTCCAATGACTACATCATTATATATGCTGTATAGACTTACCACTTGTGTTGCCATCACAGATCTTCGTCATTGTGCTTCTTCCCTTCTACACATTGTTCTCCAGCCATGAAAACTCCTTGTTGTTTTCTGTAAGTATTTTCTGTTTGGGGTTAATGATGACATCACAGCGGCAGAAGAGCGGCACATCCTCCAGGAGCCCCAGGCTCAGACATGATGGAGCCCGTGAGGTCCACCAGTGACCTAGAGCTTCCGGAATCGATCGCTTATTACAGGGGGGGTGTCAATGACTGATTAGTAGCGTAATAATGCTTGGCGTCACCCTCCGTTCCCAGACTCCTGAACAACAGATGTGACCTGTATATTGTCCTCTAATGCTCAGCATCACCCTCCTTTCCCAGACTTCTGATTGGCATATTTTGCCCAGTGATGAGACTGGGGGGCGGATGTCTCCAGGGGACCCGGTCCAATCCCCGTCCCCTTACAGTTATGGCCCTCGGTCTGTGTCACAAGCGCTACGGTCAGTTTGTATCTCATGTCACTTCTTGTAAGATATCGATTATTTCCTTCCAGGTGTGTGTCATCATCACAGTCACCGTAAAAGGTTCGCTGCTTTCATGCTGGATCTTGTACAGAGCGGTGAGTTGTGCTGGACAATAGGAACCGCATGCCTACACTGTGATTTGTAATTAGACTGAATAGAGTTAAAGGCCCCCCAGGACTCCTGTAGACTCCATGGAAGCAGCAGGGTCCAGCACTCCCTCCACTGCACAGGACCTCCAGCTCCAGAGCCTCCTGGTTTACAAATAGAATGCCAGAACTGCAGTGAAGACTGACACTGAGCAGCAGTGTAGAAGAAGCAGAGGATGTGACTCTGTTACTGGGTCTTCATCACAGCATGCTGTAGATTACATTAGAACAGGCTCTCAGATTCAGGGGGCTCTCACAGTGGGGTGATCTGCTGGATCCAGGGGGTCCCAGTCATGGTTTTTAATGATCAGCATGAACAACCTACATGACTGTGCAGCAGGAAACTGTGGCTGCTATTTCATGGCCCTGATCTGCCCTGTAGAAGTCACATGACAACGCTGATAGTAGAAACATGGGTGTTGTACCCAGGCAAATTCCAAATATACGATAATCTAATATTCGGGGATGTAAAAATAATAAACTAACCCTACACAGTACTTTCAGCTAGTCCGCCCTGAGAGATCATACAGAGACCCGCCCTGAAAAGGGTGACCCCATCCAGAGTCTGACCCTTGTACAATAACCCTAGCAGATCTTGGACAGAAAATGCTGTCATCATCCCAATGCATTTCACCTAAGAAATGCACTGGGCATTGATAGGACATTTAGAAACAACAGATAATGCCAGTGAGCATGAAATGCGGTATCATCAAAGTAAAAGGATCCCGGTGCCAGCGCAGTGCCACTGACACTGGGATTCTTTTGCTTTGTTGATACCGCAATTCTATGCCCAGTGGCATTATCTGTTTGTAAATGTCCCATGATGAGCCCTGTTTTCTTTGGTGAAACATTTAGGGATGATGACAGCATTTTTTGTCCAGGGTTTGCAAGGATCATACTCCAGATGTTGTCGCTCTTTTCAGGGCGGGATCTCTGTATGATCTCTCAGGGACGCATTTTGCGTCCGTGTAAATGGCACTAAAGCCTGGAAGGACTACTAGGCTGGGTGTGTTAGCAAACTCACTAAAAGAGTAAGAGGGACCTGGATGGCTTTCTTTGGCGCTACAATACTACGTGTTATATCACTGATTACTCAGAAGGGGCGGTGATCCGGGGATTATCTTGATTGCCAGATCGGCATTGGGGGAGGAATTTTCTTCCCCCTAAAATAAGAAAAATTGGCTTCTACCTGGTAATAGGCTGAACTGGATTGGCACATGTGTTTCTTCAGCCTTAGATACTATGTTACTACTATCAGCAGTGTCATGTGACTTCTGCAGGGACTGCTATGGAGCTGGTATTGCAGTAAGACAGTTCTGTCTATATATCTCCTCTCGGGGGGTTTGGATAATGTGTCATATCACTCCCTGGATATTCTTTGGCTCTGGGGGCCCACATTCGGGTAGTCTGGTAGTAGTTTTTATACATATGGATTACGGCATTTTAATGTAAACTGATTTTTATATTTCTCCTTCCGCAGACGTCTGGGATCCTGCAGGTGACGCTGGTGTCCTGTGTGATGATCAGCCAGATAATCCTCCTTCAGTCCTGTCTTCAGTCCTCCGTCCTTGCCTTGGTGAGTAGTAGCCACCGTTCACACTGAGCCACATCCTGTATAATCTCCAGCTCTGTAATAACCACCTCTTTTGTCTCCTCCTGAAGATCGCCCTCATTCCTCCGTCCACCTTCACTGGCATCTGTATCTTCACGTTACATCTATGGGACCGGAGGGATGACAAGCACAAGGTGAGCGCTGGGATGTGTGATACCTCTGACCACGGGTGGGGGGCTCATAGTGTTCACACCGCGCCGCAGCGTTACGACCTGCCATGATAATGGCTATTCCATTATACTTTAAAATAGTCGTACCGCATACGATTAACCTGCATTAGAGAGGCAAGAACATACATGAGGGAGGGCATTGTGATGGCGACATATTGCTAGTTCCCAACATGTTTTATAGCCTTCAGAAATGCAGTGCCTGCTGACTGCCACCTACAGCAGGGGGCGCTCACTGGCGTCTTCAATGTCATGTTGTCAAACTCTGTTTGCATCAGTTTGGAGGCTTCAATGCAGATGTTTTAAGGGACTATAACATTACATTAGTCAGCGGGTTCCATCAAGCTTCACCGGTGTCCGTCATGCAACGGATCCTTATGTGCTTATAGTACTTGGGTGCAGGCCGGGTGTGTACTAATCAGTGCCGGGTCTCTGACTGTCTCTTCATGTGTTCTTCCTTTTTATTCCAGGACCCCTCGCCTAGTCCCTGGAGCAGACAGGTTATCGGGATATTCTCCTGCAATGCGCCAGAGGAATACGCCTGGTTGACCTCCATGCTGAAGAAGGTGGGAAGTGTAGTTTCTTTCACTATCACCAACTCGAATTCCCATCAGTTTGAACAGCAGGTCTCCCAGTGCACGTTTGCCATCTTGTATCACTCAAAGACGCGAGGACGGGTCAATATCACCAATGTGACGGACTCTCTGTATGACCGCGAGCTGGAACACATGTCGCTGGTGCTCGGTAAGCTGAATACAACAGTGGCGCCACCCTGTGTTGGTGTTTTCTGCATTCTAAAATAGACTTTGTTGAGGTGGCATTACCACCAGACATCACACCTATACAAATCCCCATTCACTAGCATATGTACATATTACAGGTGGCCAGAAGGCAGCGCCTGGTCCTATATAATAAGGGTAGATGAGGTATTCGGCAGGCTGGAACCTGTGGTTTCTAAGATCTTCATATACGAGTATAGAATTCGCCCTATCTCCATTGCCATTATTGAACCACAATCTCTGAGATAGGAGTACCTTGTATTAGTTGACCTCCTCTCCATCCCTTATGGCAGAGATCATTGGCTTTATCTTATGGTTTGGTCTTCTGTAACTTTGAAAGGAGATAATCCAAAGATGGCCTCCACTATTAGGAAGTTTCAAAATGTCAGTCGCATTCAATCCCTTTGGTCTTCAGTCCTAGATAAATAAATGAGAATCCAGGAACTTTTCTGGAAGAGATGTGTGGTGCCATAGTCCACACGCTGTACATTGGACTTTACTGCTGTGTAACGTAGTGTCAACTGAACAAATACTCTTTATAAATTAGAGGAATCGAAAAACATGGTGGCTTTCTTCCAAAAACAGCGTCACCCTTGTGAGCTGCATCTAGAATTGCAGTTCTGTCCTGGTAATGCTGTTTTGGAAGAAATCCCCCAGCTTTTTCTAATGTTTGACCACCTTTTTAAGGCATTTCTGCCTCATTAGATGATCCTAGAAGACCTTGTACTATGTCATCACAGGACTCTGAAGGCCGGATGGCAGGAGATTTACTGTTGGAGTATTTTTGGGTCCTTTGTGTTGTCTTTGAGAGCTCTGAACCACCAAAAGTGTAGGGTGATATAACGCGCTCCTCGGACCTCCATCCCTGGTTTACCACATTAATCTCTATTGTCCACACAGGTAAGAGTAATGTGATTGTTGTGGCCGATGACATGGATGACAGCAGCCCCAGGACCGAAAACAACATCCTGACGAAGCAGATGTCCATCGCTCAGCTCAGCCGTGGCCTCTATCTCTTCTCCGCCAAGGAGAAAATGGATGATCAACTGATGAAAGCTAAAGTGCAGCCATTATATGATATACTCTCCAAAGGTACAGCCGAGGTCTAGGTCCAGAGAGGAGATGGTGGTGGGGCTATCTGAGCAGCCATTATGTAATATATGATTTCCAAAGTTACAGTGGGGGTTTAGGTCCAGAGAGGAGATGGTGGTGGGGCTATCTGTAATATAATCTCCAAAGGTACAGCTGGGGTTTAGGTCCAGAGAGGAGGTAGCAATGGACGGGTTGTCTAAGTGGCCATTGAAGTAAGCTATGTTGCTGTAGAAGAGAACTTTCATCTGTACAGAATGCAAACCAACAAATATAACTGCAACCCAATCTCAGAATGCCTCGCCCATTGTTTTAAATGGGGTCAGAAAACACATCGCACAGTGAGAAACATTTACCGATTCTCTGCCACGGATTGCTACTTCACTGAAGTGATGCGAGGCGTTTTTAACACGAAAATACCTCTCATCTGTGGGGACATCGCACATTGGTGAGCACAATATCGGGCCGACTCTCACAGCCCGATATCAGACTCGTTAGTGTGAAATTATCCTTATTTATATGATCACATCCGAAGACCCGTAACTGAGTCCAAACATTGTGAGTGAAGAATTCACCAAGCCAATGCTGATGGTACAAATAGCGACATCTTCGTGTTACATGGACCACACAGCCTTGACATGTGAGCAGTTACCAAAATGTTGAGATTGGCTCAATAAAGAATTGTTCATCTGCGATCTGGACAAATGAGGCAGACGCCATCTTTACTGCTACAGGGAAGAGATATCTGTAAGAGCAAAAATGGGGCAATCAGCATCTCTAATTCTAGGTCCCTTCTTTTGAGTACTTGTGGTGTCTTCCGAATGATCAAAGTCCTATGTACTGTACACTGACCTTTCTCTTGATGTTGTGTAATGTCTGCACTCTCAGTGGAGACTCTTCTGCCTTGTTTCTGTATCAATGAGACCATTATGTGACACATTAAACATTTATTAAAGCTGCTTTTGGTCTAAATCTTGTGGATTAGAATTTTCAGTGGACATCCAAACATTCGGCATCATCACCCTTCCTCGTAGTTCGGATTCTTTCTTAAACCATTGCACACCCCACCAGTTGTAAACCATCAAGTCTATTGTGTCCCAGCAGGTAGGGTTGAATGGATGGTGGAGTATGATCTCTCATCTAGAAGGTAAGGTGGAATAGTTTAGTAGAGTATGATTCCCCCATCTGGAAGGTAGGGGTTCCGTATCTCATCTGGGAGGTAGGGCTAAATTCCTTGGTGTAGTAGGATTCCTCATCAGGGAGGTATGGTAGGACAAATTCACTTGGTGGAGTATGATCCCCTAGCTGGGAGGCTAGCATGAATCGCTAAATAGAATACTGTCCCTCATCCTGGAGGTAGAACTGAATGAATAGTGGACTACGATCCCTCATCCGGGAGGGAGGGCTGCATCCCTCAGTGTAGTACAATCCCTCATCTGGGTGGTAAGGCTGAATGGATGGTAGAATGCAATCCCTCACCTGGGAGGTAGGGTTGAATTGCTTGCTGAAGTATGATCTCTCATCCTGGATGTACGGCTAAATGGATGGTGGAGTACGATCTCTCATCTGAAAGGTAAGGTGGAATCGCCTAGTACAATATGATTCCCCCATTTAAAAGGTAGGGCTGAATTGCTTGGTGGGGTACGGTAGCTCATTTGGGAGGTAGGGCTGAATCCTTGGGTGTAATACGGTTCCTCATCAAGGAGGTACAGTAGGACAGAATCACTTGGTTGAGTATGATCCCTTATCCAGGAGGTGGGGCTGAACCACTTGCTGGAGTACAATCCCTCATCCCTAATGTAGGGTTGAATGTATGGTAGAGTATGCTCTGTCATCCTGGAGGGGCGACTAAATCCCTTGATGTAGTATGATCCCTTATCTGGGAGGTAAGACTGAATGGATGCTGGAGTGTGATCCCACATCCCAGAGGTAGGGCTGAATCTTTTGGTGGAGTACGATCAATTTTTCATGGCCTTTTGATGAAATAAAGAACTCAAATTTCTTTTCTCCCCTCAGGGTCGGCCAGTGATGTTGTATGTGATGTAGTAAGTACATCTCCCATGAGAGCACCCATCATAAGATCTTCTAAGGCCTTTGTGTTATCTTACTGCTTCTCATACTAATGGGTTGTTTCTTGTGCTCAGGTCTCAGTCTTCTTGGTTGTCGCCCCCTGGTTCTACTTCATCTATTCCATCTACCATGTGAGTTGGAGAACCTAGTAGCTTTCCTCGAGACATTTATGATGTTAGGGATCATAAGATTTGGATTGATTCTATATAATGGAGCCTCATTTATCAGGCCTGACGGTAAGACTGTCCTTGTCACTCATCGCAACCAATCAGAGCCCAGCTTTTGTTTTATCACTGCAGTTTAAGAAAAGAAAGCTGGTTGGTTGCGATGGGCGACAAGGACAGTTCTGATAAATAAGGCCCAAGGTGTATGAGGAAGATAATGACCCCCTGTATTAGATGCCACACCATTTTCTGAACACTCACTTAATGGCAATTTGTTAAACCATAAATACACTTGGTGGGGTCCATCCTCTGATTTCTGGGATTCCTGAGCTCCACAGGGGGCGCTCTGCAGTCCTCTGTGTCTGAAGGGTCCATGGGGACACCATGCTCTGTGCTGCTGTGAACTCCATCTGGAGTTGTCAACACCGCGCCATCTGTCATAACCCTGTGTAAAGAGTACATTGGGTGGGGGAGGGGGTGAAGCTCTGGGTGCAGGTTGAATGGAGCATAGTGAGTATTTCCTAGGGGTAAAACCACAGAATGATGAGAAAAATGTCTGAAAAAGGCTTTTTAGGAACAGTTCAATCTGGATTCTAATGGGATTGGTTGTCCTGGGGGAATATGTGTATGTCCTGTTTGTATCATACGTCATGTGCATGTCATATGAGCTGTATGTAGTGTGTGAGCTGTATGTCGTATTTATGTTGTGTATGTATGACATCAGGGGCGTAACTATAGAGGGTGCAGGGGATGCGGTTGCACCCGGGCCCAGGAGCCTTAGGGGGCCCATAAGGCTTCTCTTCTCCATATAGGGAACCCAGTACTATGAGTAAAGCATTATAGTTGGGGGTCCTGTTACAAGTTTTTTGCATGGGGCCTGGGAGCTTCAAGTTACGCCTCTGTATGACATCATTACTTACATAAAGTATTGCTGGGTTTACTCATCATGAGTTTTCGGCCCGATGTAACAAGCGCCAAACGACATGTTGATCGGCGCTTGTTATATTTTTTTTACACCGGCCAACAATTGGCTTCCGGGATGAACAATTGTGCGTTTGCTCGTTATTTAGTTGATAATTTGTACCATAACATGGCCTGAATGTCGGCCGAACGAGCATTCCAAGCACCGCTCGGCCCAATCAGCCTGCGTAAATGGACCATCATTGGGTTTATCCGGTATCGGTGTATCCATATATCCAACCTCCTGTAGAGTAATTAGATCCTCCTGATCGTTAATCTTTTCTTTTACCTCTTCAGGTGTTTTTCTTGATCACAACAAACCTGAACGGGTCGTTTCTCATGTATTACTCCACTTGTGCAGCGAATCATGTGAGTAATGGGAGCAGCCAGGAGGAATCCTGGGTCCGGGCTTAGATACATTATATATACGCACATATATACTCCCCCAGCTGCCTGTGGACATTCCCATTAATTATCATTCGTGTTCGTCATTCTCTATGGATATTACTACGTGACGTCTCTACGAATTCGGGGAGGTTATATGTCAGCGCCAGCTCTCCAAAGTGGGTATACATGTAGGTTGTGTATTATATGACTAGTTCTATATAATGGGGTTAGTGGTATATATAGTGCGGTGCTCATACATAAGACATATAACCCTTGACCTCCCCGTATGACTTCCTGAACATGAGAGGCTGCTAGCAGGATGTGTTGTTCTTGTGGCATGTTTTGAGGGAAGACGTTTTCTTTTCTACTCCTTTTCGTTACACTTGGTTTAATTTTGCCTCCCAGCGCGACTCTGTGCTTCCATCTACGTATCCCATCCAGAGGCAGAGAAGGTTGCCCCACTCACGGGGGATAAAGAAGGTAGGTGGGGCCTATATGAGGCAGAACATGGCGGCTACTGGGCAACATGTTACATCTTGAACCGCGCAGTTCATGCCGGAAAATTGCTTGATGTGTCTCAATTACTGCCAATCACCGAGGAGACGGCGAGAATCTCTCAGTAGTCGGGTGACCAAGACCACATAATAGGCTGAGGATGAAGCTGCCTGTTAGTCGGTGTAAGGGTGCACTTACTTTCCGTGTGGCTGATCTGGGGACTGACGTGTTCTGGAATTACTTACTGGTCCCTTGTATAGATCGGCGGTTGATACCTGTATTACATGATTAGGTACCTTTATTTTCGAGGTTACTTACCTCCATTTAAAAAGAGTTTTCCCAGGACTTAAAATTGTCTCACAACCACTCTTTTCTTCCTGGGTGCTGCTAACCAGGACATGTGACTGCTGCAGCCAATCACTGGCTATAGAAGGGCTTTGCTGTGGCTAGTGATTGGCTGCAGTAATCACATGACCCAGTGAGCAGCAACTAGGAAGTAAATAGTAGCTGTAAGGCAATTTTAATGGGGTTGTCCCGCGCCGAAACGGGGTTTTTTTTTTCAACCCCCCCCCCCCCCCCCCCGTTTGGCGCGAGACAACCCCGATGCAGGGACTTAAAAAAAAAAACGCTCAGCGCTTACCTTAATCCCCGCGCTCCGGTGACTTCTATACTTACCGGCTGAAGATGGCCGCCGGGATCCTCTTCCTCCGTGGACCGCAGCTCTTCTGTGCGGTCCATTGCCGATTCCAGCCTCCTGATTGGCTGGAATCGGCACGTGACGGGGCGGAGCTACACGGAGCCCCATTGAAGAAAGCAGAAGACCCGGACTGCGCAAGCGCGTCTAATTTGGCCATTCGACCATTTTAGACGGCGAAAATTAGGCGGGCTCCATGGAGACGAGGACGCCAGCAGCGGAGCAGGTAAGTGAAAAACTTTTTATAACTTCTGTATGGCTCATAATTAATGCACAATGTACATTACAAAGTGCATTATTATGGCCATACAGAAGTGTATGACCCCACTTGCTGCCGCGGGACAACCCCTTTAAGTAGTGGAAAAACCTCTTTAAGGGCGGGTTCACATGCCGCAGATCTGCAGGAAGTCAGTGATGTGTGAACGCGCCCTGAATGTTGCTTTTGTTTTAAAGGGGTTGTCCCGCGCCGAAACGGTTTTTTTTTTTTTCAACCCCCTCCCCGTTCGGCGCGAGACAACCCCGATGCAGGGACTTAAAAAAAAAACAGCACAGCGCTTACCTGAATCCCCGCGCTCCGGTGACTTCTATACTTACCGGTTGAAGATGGCCGCCGGGGTCTTCTCCCTCCGTGGACCGCAGCTCTTCTGTACGGTCCATTGCCGATTCCAGCCTCCTGATTGGCTGGAATCGGCACGTGACAGGGCGGAGCTACACGGAGCCCCATAGA
Organism: Eleutherodactylus coqui; assembly: GCA_035609135.1. Classification (NCBI taxonomy): domain Eukaryota; kingdom Metazoa; phylum Chordata; class Amphibia; order Anura; family Eleutherodactylidae; genus Eleutherodactylus; species Eleutherodactylus coqui. Next base: position 179,380,231 of record CM069412.1, on the reverse strand, counting down.
GAGCAGCAGAAGACCCGGACTGCGCAAGCGCGTCTAATTTGGCCATTAGACGGCGAAAATTAGACGGCAACCATGGAGACGAGGACGCCAGCAACGGAACAGGTAAGTGAAAAACTTTTTATAACTTCTGTATGGCTCATAATTAATGCACAATGTACATTACAAAGTGCATTATTATGGCCATACAGAAGTGTATAGACCCACTTGCTGCCGCGGGACAACCCCTTTAAACATTAGAATTTTGCATTTTAACAAATCACAGTATGTGCGGACACCTCACTCCCCTAATTACACTAAGGACCTTCTCTTTTATAGGGTGCCCGCAAGTCAGGACTCGTTGCCGTTCTGCTTCTGATGGTGGTGGAGCTGTCCTCTCTCTACTGGGTGACATCCCATATAAACATGGTGAGTGTGCCCGTGCCCTCCTCACCCACCATGAATATCCATCTGATCCTTGATGACATGCTCTACCTTCTCTGTAGGTTCTGCTGATCACGCAGTCACTTGGGACTGGAGCTTTGACCCTTAAGATGTCTATGTTGTGACCAAAGGTCAACCAGGTATGTCAATGTAAAGGTGTGAGGCCTCTTATTCGAATCTGGGTAAATGTGACAAGAAATATTAGATTTCCCACGGATGATGATAAATGAAAAGTGTCAGGCTGCGGATAGTCCTGCCCTTTGAACCATGCCCTGCCCACTTTTTAGAAAAGTAGCAAGGACAATTGAAAAAGACCAAAAGTCAAGGCTTTTTGCAACTTCTACAAGTACTTTCATAAATTCCTCTCTTTTCCCACTCAGTCCATTAGTGCCAGTCTATGGGCCAATCTCTCTCACCCTGTCACTCCAACCTGTCTTCTCATTCGCAGTAAAAAGATGCCAATTCCAATTTTGAGAAGTCATATCCAATATGATTTTTTTTTCTTCTTTACCAGGAAATTCCAGAAGAATCAGCCAAAAAGCAGAACCTTGAAGATTTGTACTAAGAAACGTTTGCAGCAATGGCGGTCATACTCCATAGTACAGATATCTTCACCCTAAGACCATTCCTACTGAGCTGAGTGCTCTCAACACTCCGTTATACGTCCTCCGACCCTCAACTGACTTATAGCTTTTACTTCAGAAAAGGGAATTTTTATAAAATAATTATATATAAGTGTGAATATAAGAAAATAAAATGTCCATTCCACCATCTTATAGCGGTCATATTATTATCCACAAAGGGCAGCATTATAGCAGGTATACATTTATCGATGGGGGCAGTATTGTCATTGTTCTATTATTGTACGTAGTAGTAGTATTATTATAGTAGTTATATTCTTGTTCATATGGGGCAGTATTATAGTAGTTATATTCTTGTACATAGGGGCAGTATTATAGTAGTTATATTCTTGTACATAGGAGGCAGTATTATAGTAGTTATATTCTTGTACATAGGGGGCAGTATTATAGTAGTTATATTCTTGTACATAGGGGGCAGTATTATAGTAGTTATATTCTTGTACATAGGGAGCAGTATTATAGTAGTTATATTCTTGTACATAGGGGGCAGTATTATAGTAGTTATATACTTGTACATAGAGGGCAGTATTATAGTAGTTATAGTCTTGTACATAGGGGGCAGTATTATAGTAGTTATATTCTTGTACATAGGGGGCAGTATTATAGTAGTTATATTCTTGTACATAGGGGGCAGTATTATAGTAGTTATATTCTAGTACATAGGGAGCAGTATTATAGTAGTTATATTCTTGTACATAGGAGCAGTATTATAGTAGTTATATTCTTGCACATAGGAGGCAGTATTATAGTAGTTATATTCTTGTACATAGGAGCAGTATTATAGTAGTTGAATTCCTGTACATAGGAGGCAGCATTATAGTAGTTATATTCTTGTACATAGGGGGCAGTATTATAGTAGTTATATTCTTGTACATATGGGGCAGTATTATAGTAGTTATATTCTTGTACACAGGGGGCAGTATTATAGTAGTTATATTCTTGTACATAGGAGGCAGTATTATAGTAGTTGAATTCCTGTACATAGGGGGCAGTATTATAGTAGTTATATTCTTGTACATAGGGGGCAGTATTATAGTAGTTATATTCTTCTACATAGGGGGCAGTATTATAGTAGTTATATTCTTGTACATATAGGGAGCAGTATTATAGTAGTTGAATTCCTGTGCATAGGGGGCAGTATTATAGTAGTTATATTCTTGTACATGGGAGGCAGTATTATAGTAGTTATATTCTTGTACATAGGAGCAGTATTATAGTAGTTGTATTCCTGTACATAGGGGGCAGTAGTATAGTAGTTATATTCTTGTACATAGGGGGCAGTATTATAGTAGTTATATTCTTGTACATAGGGGGCAGTATTATAGTAGTTATATTCTTGTACATAGGGGGCAGTATTATAGTAGTTATATTCTTGTACATATAGGGGGCAGTATTATAGTAGTTATATTCTTGTACATATAGGGGGCAGTATTAGAGTAGTTATATTCTTGTACATAGGGGGCAGTATTATAGTAGTTATATTCTTGTACATAGGGGGCAGTATTATAGTAGTTATATTCTTGTACATAGGAGGCAGTATTATAGTAGTTATATTCTTGTACATATAGGGGGCAGTATTAGAGTAGTTATATTCTTGTACATAGGGGGCAGTATTAGAGTAGTTATATTCTTGTACATAGGGGGCAGTATTATAGTAGTTATATTCTTGTACATAGGAGGCAGTATTATAGTAGTTATATTCTTATACATAGGGGGCAGTATTATAGTAGTTATATTCTTGTACATAGGGTGCAGTATTATAGTAGTTATATTCTTGTACATAGGGGGCAGTATTATAGTAGTTATATTCTTGTACATAGGAGGCAGTATTATAGTAGTTATATTCTTGTACATAGGAGGCAGTATTATAGTAGTTATAGTCTTGTACATAGTGGGCAGTATTATAGTAGTTATATTCTTTTACATAGGAGCAGTATTATAGTAGCTATATTCTTGTACATAGGAGGCAGTATTATAGTAGTTATAGTCTTGTACATAGCGGGCAGTATTCTAGTAGTTATATTCTTTTACATAGGAGCAGTATTATAGTAGTTATATTCTTGTACATAGGGGGCAGTATTATACTAGTTATATTCTTGTACATAGGGGGCAGTATTATAGTAGTTATATTCTTGTACATAGGAGGCAGTATTATAGTAGTTGAATTCCTGTACATAGGGGGCAGTATTATAGTAGTTCTATTCTTGTCCATAGGAGAGGATAGACGTGTGCTTGTGAGCTCCCAGTAGGGAGGAGGCATGGCCTCTGACCCAGGAGGAAGTGAGTGCAGCTGGGCTGACGTTCCTGGGAGAGCCCAGAGCCTGGAGTGTGGCTTGCAGCATGGAGATCAAGAAAGTGGTAACCAGGAAATGGTGGCTGGTGAGATTACTGAATCGTGTAAAGCATTTGGATTGAGTATGAAAGTTACTAAGAAAAGTTTATTTAAACTGGAAAGACAAATTTTGAAGTTAAGAGAAGAGATCAAGATAGAGGCGGATGCAAAGACAAAGCTGATGAAGTGTGAGTGCCTGGATAATTGCACACGTGAGCTCGCTATATTAAAGGAGCGACTAGACAAAGAAGCAAATGCAATACCTAAAGTAGAAAACTGGGCAATGGAGAAAAAGAGGGAGGCCAGAGTGCAAAACATGAAGAGGGAGGCCAGAGTGCAAAACATGAAGATTAAAGAAGTCATTGAGAAAAAAGGTACTGATTATAATGTTGTGTATAGTATGGTGGAGCAGGGAACCCCTCTGAGATGTGTGGGTGCAGCGCCTGGAGGGTCACTAAGTATGGGAGCTGAGCTATCAAGCTCTGAAAATGCTGCTAATACTGAGGAGCAAAATGTGACAGCCAATGAGGGTTTAATTGCAAAGGACTCTGTTTGCAGTGCTGATGAAATGAATGCAAGTAGTAATCTGGTGTATGCTTCAGGTACTGACATTGTAAATGAAACACCATGTAGTGTAATGAGGGAAGAGACAACTACATTGTCCGGAGCAGATATGGTGGAGATTAGTGAAGGTTCTCAGACATCTGCAGAGGAGTGTATACAGCAATCTGCAGGACAGTCTCATACCACCACAGGTGTGTCTGCAGGACCGTCTCATACCACCACAGGTGTGTCTGCAGGACCGTCTCATACCACCGCACGTGTGTCTGCAGGACCGTCTCATACCACCGCAGGTGTGTCTGCAGGACAGTGTGAAACCACCGCAGGTGTGTCTGCAGATCAATCAGGAGTCAGTAAGCCTGCTGATGAGGAAAGGTCAGGCACTCATCCCTCTGCTGACCGTCCACAATTCAATAGACTATTCTCCAATGTCACAAAATCAGCTCCCCCTCCACCACAGAGGAGAAACGCTGTCAGGATTAAGTACACAGGGCCAGAGGAGAACATTCCCTCCAGACTGTACATTGGGAAGAGTCTCCTAAAAGACTTTATGAAGTTTAAAGCCTCTGAGGTGTACGCTCTGATCCATATCCCCTCCAGCAGGATCTATGACATCAGCTTTAAGCTGCAATATGACTTGGATGCATTTTGGAGTATATATAATGACACAAGGGGACAGTCAATCTGGGAGTATCTCCAGGTGATCCAGCTGTCCAAGCCTCAGGTGGTGAGGGCCACCATATTGTTCCAGTCTGAGGTGGTGGCGCTGGCAGATCTGGAGCACTGGCTGAGTAGGCAATGTATGATCATGAACTATCCGGAAAAAATCTATGATGAGGAGGGAATCTGGAATGGTGGATACACTGTAAAGATCCAATTAGAGCGAGCCAGTGGTGTGACCAGACATCTACCGCACTCCTTCTATCTAGGCTCAGAGAGAGGAATATGCTATTACCCTGGACAGCCTCGTCTATGTCATAGGTGTGGGGGCAGACACCTCGCTTTTAACTGCTCTCGAGTCAAGTGTTCATTATGTGGAGAGTTTGGACATTCAAAAAGTGATTGTAGAGGTCCCGTCATCTGTAACCTGTGTTTAGGAGCAGGTCATACATTCCGGGAGTGTCCACACGCAGAGCATAATAAAGGAGGTGATGATATCGGCATAGAGCCCATGGAGGAAGGTAAAGAGGATGTCACCGCAAGAGCAGATACAGCCCCAGAATCCAACAGTCCTAATACTAATGTAATGCAAAGTACCAGTGACCCTGCTTTAGAGACTGATAACTCACCCGCTGCACTACAAGTACCAGCAAAGGGAGAGATGGATGGTCCTCCCACTACAGTACAAGTACCAGCCACCGAGAATGCATCTGATGGAAAAAGAAAAATCCTTGCTGTAAGAAGTGAAATATCCCCTGTTGTACTACAAGCACCAGCTGTTGAAGAGAAACCTCATGAAAAGAAGAAAATATCCAGTAAACCTGTTGCTAAATCACCTGAACAGCAGCCATGTATGGCTACAGAACCCTCCGACCGAGCCGCAAGGCCCAGACGCCCCTCTGTGGATCAAGAGGGGTTCCAGGCGGTGAAAAGAAAGAATAAAACTGCTGCGGTGATGTTTCGAGCAGGATTTGCAAAGAAAATCCCGTATCAGCCAGTGCCGGCCATAACTTCCGGACAGTATGGAGTGCTGGGAAAAGAATCAGAGAAGTCGGAAAAAGAATGTGTCTCTTTACATAACTCTGATGACGAACTTCAGGAAGATGAACCTCAACCATCAGTGTCCACCAAAAGATGGGGCTCTGCAGGTGACAGCAGCGGACGGAGGAGGAAAAGCAAGAAAGACCAGTGACTTAGATGAGTTTTGAGAGTCTGCTCTATAAATGGGAACAGTGTAAAGACTAAGAACAGAAACAATGTACATAGTATAAACTGGAGGAGAATCCGGGTACAAACGTCTGTGCGGTTGGTCTGAAGTTTATTTTGTTCTGTTTTTCTGTTTTGTTGTTCTGTTTTCGTTGTTGACTCTTATGAGTTTATAGTTAGTACATTGTAATAATTTTGTTGCAAGTTTTAAATAAAAAGATCATTATAGTAGTTATATTCTTGTACATGGGAGGCAGTATTATAGTAGTTATATTCTTGTACATAGGGAGGCAGTATTATAGTAGTTATATTCTTGTACATAGGGGGCAGTATTATAGTAGTTATATTCTTGTACATGGGGGACAGTATTATAGTGGTTATATTCTTGTACATAGGAGGCACTATTATAGTAGTTATATTCTTGTACATAGGGGGCAGTATTATAGTAGTTATATTCTTGTACATAGGGGGCAGTATTATAGTAGTTATATTCTTGTACATAGGGAGCAGTATTATAGTAGTTATATTCTTGTACATAGCGGGCAGTATTATAGTAGTTATATTCTTGTACATAGGGAGCAGTATTATAGTAGTTATATTCTTGTACATAGGAGCAGTATTATAGTAGTTATATTCTTGTACATAGGGGGCAGTATTATAGTAGTTATATTCTTCTACATAGGGGGCAGTATAATAGTAGTTATATTCTTGTACATAGGGAGCAGTATTATAGTAGTTGAATTCCTGTGCATAGGGAGCAGTATTATAGTAGTTATATTCTTGTACATGGGAGGCAGTATTATAGTAGTTATATTCTTGTACATAGGAGCAGTATTATAGTAGTTGTATTCCTGTACATAGGGGGCAGAAGTATAGTAGTTATATTCTTGTACATAGGGGGCAGTATTATAGTAGTTATATTCTTGTACATAGGGGGCAGTATTATAGTAGTTATATTCTTGTACATAGAGGACCGTATTATAGTAGTTATATTCTTGTACATAGGGGACAGTATTATAGTAGTCATATTCTTGTACATAGGAGGCAGTATTATAGTAGTTATATTCTTGTACATAGGAGGCAGTATTATAGTAGTTCTTGTACATAGGGGGCAGTATTATAGCAGCTATATTCTTGTACATAGGGGGGCAGTATTATAGTAGTTATATTCTTGTAGATAGGAGACAGTATTATAGTAGTTATATTCTTGTAGATAGGAGACAGTATTATAGTAGTTATATTCTTGTACATAGGAGGCAGTATTATAGTAGTTATATTCTTGTACATAGGGGGCAGTATTATAGTAGTTATTCTTGTACATAGGGGGCAGTATTATAGCAGCTATATTCTTGTACATAGGGGGGCAGTATTATAGTAGCTATATTCTTGTACATATGAGACAGTATTATAGTAGTTATATTCTTGTACATAGAGTGCAGTATTAAAATAGTTATATTTTTGTACATAGGGGCAGTCTTATAGTAGTTATATTCTTGTACATAGGGGCAGTATTATAGTAGTTTTATTCTTGTACACAGGGGGCAGTAGTATAGTAGTTATATTCTTGTATATAGCGGCAGCATTATAGTAGTTATATTCTTGTACATAGGAGGCAGTATTATAGTAGTTGAATTCCTGTACATAGGGGGCAGTATTATAGTAGTTATATTCTTGTACATAGGGGGCAGTATTATAGTAGTTATATTCTTCTACATAGGGGGCAGTATTATAGTAGTTATATTCTTGTACATATAGGGAGCAGTATTATAGTAGTTGAATTCCTGTGCATAGGGGGCAGTATTATAGTAGTTATATTCTTGTACATGGGAGGCAGTATTATAGTAGTTATATTCTTGTACATAGGAGCAGTATTATAGTAGTTGTATTCCTGTACATAGGGGGCAGTAGTATAGTAGTTATATTCTTGTACATAGGGGGCAGTATTATAGTAGTTATATTCTTGTACATAGGGGGCAGTATTATAGTAGTTATATTCTTGTACATAGGGGGCAGTATTATAGTAGTTATATTCTTGTACATATAGGGGGCAGTATTATAGTAGTTATATTCTTGTACATATAGGGGGCAGTATTAGAGTAGTTATATTCTTGTACATAGGGGGCAGTATTATAGTAGTTATATTCTTGTACATAGGGGGCAGTATTATAGTAGTTATATTCTTGTACATAGGAGGCAGTATTATAGTAGTTATATTCTTGTACATATAGGGGGCAGTATTAGAGTAGTTATATTCTTGTACATAGGGGGCAGTATTAGAGTAGTTATATTCTTGTACATAGGGGGCAGTATTATAGTAGTTATATTCTTGTACATAGGAGGCAGTATTATAGTAGTTATATTCTTATACATAGGGGGCAGTATTATAGTAGTTATATTCTTGTACATAGGGTGCAGTATTATAGTAGTTATATTCTTGTACATAGGGGGCAGTATTATAGTAGTTATATTCTTGTACATAGGAGGCAGTATTATAGTAGTTATATTCTTGTACATAGGAGGCAGTATTATAGTAGTTATATTCTTGTACATAGGAGGCAGTATTATAGTAGTTATAGTCTTGTACATAGTGGGCAGTATTATAGTAGTTATATTCTTTTACATAGGAGCAGTATTATAGTAGCTATATTCTTGTACATAGGAGGCAGTATTATAGTAGTTATATTCTTCTACATAGGGGGCAGTATAATAGTAGTTATATTCTTGTACATAGGGAGCAGTATTATAGTAGTTGAATTCCTGTGCATAGGGAGCAGTATTATAGTAGTTATATTCTTGTACATGGGAGGCAGTATTATAGTAGTTATATTCTTGTACATAGGAGCAGTATTATAGTAGTTGTATTCCTGTACATAGGGGGCAGAAGTATAGTAGTTATATTCTTGTACATAGGGGGCAGTATTATAGTAGTTATATTCTTGTACATAGAGGACCGTATTATAGTAGTTATATTCTTGTACATAGGGGACAGTATTATAGTAGTCATATTCTTGTACATAGGAGGCAGTATTATAGTAGTTATATTCTTGTACATAGGAGGCAGTATTATAGTAGTTCTTGTACATAGGGGGCAGTATTATAGCAGCTATATTCTTGTACATAGGGGGGCAGTATTATAGTAGTTATATTCTTGTAGATAGGAGACAGTATTATAGTAGTTATATTCTTGTAGATAGGAGACAGTATTATAGTAGTTATATTCTTGTACATAGGAGGCAGTATTATAGTAGTTATATTCTTGTACATAGGGGGCAGTATTATAGTAGTTATTCTTGTACATAGGGGGCAGTATTATAGCAGCTATATTCTTGTACATAGGGGGGCAGTATTATAGTAGCTATATTCTTGTACATATGAGACAGTATTATAGTAGTTATATTCTTGTACATAGAGTGCAGTATTAAAATAGTTATATTTTTGTACATAGGGGCAGTCTTATAGTAGTTATATTCTTGTACATAGGGGCAGTATTATAGTAGTTTTATTCTTGTACACAGGGGGCAGTAGTATAGTAGTTATATTCTTGTATATAGCGGCAGCATTATAGTAGTTATATTCTTGTACATAGGGGGCAGTATTATAGTAGTTATATTCTTGTACATAGAGGACAGTATTATAGTAGTTATATTCTTGTACATAGGGGGCAGTATTATAGTAGTTATATTCTTGTACATAGGAGCAGTATTATAGTAGTTATATTCTTGTACATAGGGGGCAGTATTATAGTAGTTATATTCTTGTACATATAGGGGGCAGTATTAGAGTAGTTATATTCTTGTACATAGGGGGCAGTATTATAGTAGTTATATTCTTGTACATAGGAGGCAGTATTATAGTAGTTATATTCTTGTACATAGGGGGCAGTATTATAGTAGTTATATTCTTGTACATAGGGGGCAGTATTATAGTAGTTATATTCTTGTACATAGGGGGCAGTATTATAGCAGCTATATTCTTGTACATAGGGGGCAGTATTATAGTAGTTATATTCTTGTACATAGGAGGCAGTATTATAGTAGTTATATTCTTGTACATAGGAGGCAGTATTATAGTAGTTATATTCTTGTACATAGGGGGCAGTATTATAGCAGCTATATTCTTGTACATAGGGGGCAGTATTATAGTAGTTATATTCTTGTACATAGGAGACAGTATTATAGTAGTTATATTCTTGTACATAGGACCAGTATTATAGTAGTTATATTCTTGTACATAGGGGGCAGTATTATAGTAGTTATATTCTTGTACATAGGGGGCAGTATTATAGTAGTTATATTCTTGTACATAGGAGCAGTATTATAGTAGTTATATTCTTGTACATAGGGGGCAGTATTATAGTAGTTATATTCTTGTACATAGGGGGCAGTATTATAGTAGTTATATTCTTGTACATAGGAGCAGTATTATAGTAGTTATATTCTTGTACATAGGGGGCAGTATTATAGTAGTTATATTCTTGTACATAGAGGACAGTATTATAGTAGTTATATTCTTGTACATAGGAGGCAGTATTCTAGTAGTTATATTCTTGTACATAGCGGCAGCATTATAGTAGTTATGTTCTTGTACATAGGGGGCAGTATTATAGCAGCTATATTCTTGTACATAGGGGGCAGTATTATAGTAGTTATATTCTTGTACATAGGAGCAGTATTATAGTAGTTATATTCTTGTACATAGGAGCAGTATTATAATATTTATATTCTTGTATATAGGGGGCCAGTATTATAGCAGTTATATTCATTTACGTAGGGGGCAGTATTATAGTAGTTATATTCTTGTTCATAGGGGCCAGTATTATAGTAGTTATATTCTTGCACATGGTGGTCAGTATTATAGCAGTTTTATACTTTTACGTACATGTCAGTATTCTGTAGTTGTGCTGAAGATAAATCTACCCTGGCTTCACACGGAAAGTATTTCAATATAATAATAAGTTTAAGGTCTGTTAAATTGTAGGGCTATAGAGCTACTACACCCTGGCAGAACAGTCTTTTATTGCAGTGTTATGATCTTTCCTGCCAGACAATGACAGATATGATGAGGGGTGAGATCTTCTATTGAAGCAGAGTTTCGGGGATTTATATTGCAGATTATAGTGGGATGAACTTGGGGCACACTTTAGTTCTCTGATAATCTACAGTCTTTATTTTGCCAGAACCTTTCATCTACTTTCCTGGGATTCATGGCGCAATATGATAATTGCAGAAACAAGCTGTTAAATCTTGGTAAACATTGTATATCGATCTCATTGTCGCCCTCTGGTTGAACCCATGTCCTCGTGTTTGTGCGTGCGTGCGTGCGTGGGCCTCACAGTCCACGTACAGTACTAACGTTTATGTATTGGAATAGAAAGCAAACAAAGAACTGGTTTATGTGGATTTCCTTCACCGCCCCATGTTCTGGACTTGTGCAGCGATACCAGAGATGGGCATTAGGAGATGCTATCGGTTTCCCATCAGGAGTATTGTATTGTGATCTAAGTTGTTAGCTATGTCCGTCTATTAGGCTGAGGAGCACTTGATGTTTATGCTATGAGGATCAAAGGTAGGTAGGTAGGAGAGGCAGCACCCTGGCGTAATACTGCTCCTCAACCTAGAGCTGGCCATACACATTATATTAATGTTGGTGAACCCCACCGATTTCAGCAGGATTGGAGGACCATTTAATGTCCATGGAGGCCTCACAATTACCCCTGATAGCATTGGGCAATTAAAATCCAATAGCTTGATCCTTCTATCTCCCGTTTGCCATCGTTTAACTAGAATTGTCGAGGCTCCAGTAGGGCATCTGGGAGCAGCAAGTGTAACAAGAATGCAGTGGGAAGAAACTGAGTATATGGTACGTTGCTTGATTTGTTCTGGTGGAATTAAACAAACAAACATTTGAATAAACAAGCTCCAGCTGTCGTCATTCTGGCCAGAAATGCAGCCGCCAGACCCCTTGATCTGGATTTAGTTTAATGGTTTCTCGTGGTGGTTCAACCAAAAGAGGAGGCGCTGGTGGGTCAAGTGGTCTCCCCATTGTACGCCTATCTGCATCCCTGCAAGAAGCCTCTCCCACAGATTGGGCTGTAAACAGCAGAGCCACAACTGTATGTGTGGTGCCAGGTCTGTAGGGCCCCTTCATTCCACTGAGTGCCGGGGATGTCACCGATCAGAACTGATGGCCGGTCCTGGGGACAGACTATCATGTCCAACAAAACCCTTTAACAATACAATTCCACAGTAAATCCTGTCCTCAGACTGAATAAAGCATCACGCGATACGGTGTTCTGTAATAAACGGTCATTCTGTGACCTCATTCAGACTTTATTCATTGTGTGTATCGCCGTTGGCGGGATGCCTTTTGTGCTATACAAGACGGAAACTGAAATTCAATGATCACAAGATGATATTTCTTTACTACTACAAGAACTTCTTCAGTAATGATGTGGCTGTAGATACAGTGTCACCAAATGAGCTGCAGCGCGGGAAGGCCACCGGTGGGATTGGGCGATATTAAATGCCCACAGCGGCTGGGATCGCCGGGGAACGGAGCACAAACTGAGAAATCTTCTGAAAAGTCTAGACAAAGAGATTCAGCATCAGTAAATGAAGATGGGGAACTCACTAAAAGAGTTAGGGCGGCCCGGTGTGCAACAACATTAGGGATCTCTCACACGGGACGGAATTACACCGCAGGACACAGCTAGCCTGCGGATATTGTTGCAGAATTCACCGCTGCTGCGGTGGGCGGCCTATTCTGTTTTCTGTAAAAGGTTCCTTTTATGTTATAATTAGAGATGAGCGAACGTACTCGTTTTGGGCGATTTCGCAATCGAGCATCGCTTTTTTCGAGTAACTGACTACTCGAGTAAAAAGATTTAAGGGTGGCGTGGTGGAGCAGGGGGTAGCAGTGGGGAAGAAGGGGGAGCTCTCTCTCTTTCCCCCTCCCCCCCCCCCCACCACCACTCCCCTCTGCAACCCCTCACTCACCCCACGGCGCCCCCCGAATCTTTTCGCTCGAGTAGTCAGTTACTCGAAAAAAGCGATGCTCGATTGCGAAATAGCCCTAAACGAGTACGTTCGCTCATCTCTAGTTATTATCCCTGATTACTCAGAAGGATCACTGATCAGGATTATTCTGACTATCAGATTGAAGTCGGGAAGGAATTTTTTTCTCTAAAACGAGGAAAACTGGCTTCTACCTCATAGTTTTTTTTGTTTTTTTTCCTATTTCTGGATCAACATTAAAGGGGTAAAAGGCTGAACTGCTGGACTGAGGCCTTTTATCTGTCTAACACAATATAATATGTTAATATGTTATAATATAAGTGTAATATAAGTGTTATCCTGAAAACCTACGGTTCTCTGGCTGTTGTGTAACTATAGCCCCCAATATGCTTTGACAGCCGCAGGTGCTGAGAGTTGTAGTTTCACAATAGCAGGAGCCACAGGCTGGAGACCACCGATGTAGGGTCATGACTTTTTATACTACCTCCATTGACTAGTGATTCTCATCATCTGTGCACTGAGGGTTTATGTCCGCAATGAGTGATCATATTATTTGCAGTCTGTATTCTGTGTATGCATATGATAATACACAGCCTGTAACCATCTCATATACTCACGGTCTCAGCATCTGTTTGTTGCCAACCCTTCCAGAAAATGAGCAGTATGATTCCATAATGAATCACCTTCCAGCTTAGTCCGTTCTACAAAACGACAGAAACATTAATCATAAGCAGGATGTGAGCGCACGTGATCCAATCCCTCACGGATTTATAGTATTGATTGACCATTGTTAAACACTAATCTACATAAAACCATTGTGTCAGAGGTTGAGCGAAACTACATATAACATTCACTGAGTGGCCCCTTTTATTAGAGCATCGGGCCCTCGCACAATTGGCACTTTCCAGTATGGAAATTCTTCCTGTAATCAGCATAAGGCTTCTTTCACATAAGCGCATATCGGCCGTTCGTTTTCACGCCGGATTCCAATGCATCAGATCACATGGGTGTATTTCTGAGACGTAAAAACGCCCAGGCAAACCAATATAGCGCCAGGCGTTTTTACGTCGACCTCAAAGCATAGTCCTGGAACTATGTTTTGGGCCGAGAATACATCGGCTGTTGCATAGGCTCCTATGGGAGCCAATGGCAGCGGCTGTGGGTGGAAGGGAGTTTAGCAGCGTGGCTGCTAAACTCCCTCCCTTTGTTTTCCTCCCCCGTGCAGGCTCACCTCTGTTCGTCCCTGCTTGTTCTGTGCAATTGGAGGGGGCAGAGCTAAGCGCCGGTCCGCCCCGCCTCCTCCCATTGATGGCTATAGACAAGGGGCGGGATGTGAGCGGAGCTAAGTGCCTGCCCTCTCCCCGCCCCTTGTTCATAGCCATCAATGGTAGGAGGTGGGGCGGACCGTCGCTTAGCTCCTGCCCCCTCCCATTGCACAGAAAGAGCGGGGAGGAACAAGAGGTGAGCCTGCGATGGAGAGGGAGGGGAAATGGGCAATGATCTGGTGTGCTCGGCCTCACCAGACCATATGAACGGGCGCACAAACGTTTGATTTGTGCGCCCGTTCACCAGATTTTTCACTAACAACGTAGCATAAATCGGACGGCGATGAAAACGTCCAGGTGATATGCGCTCATGTGAAAGAAGCCGAAGTCACATGGAAAGTTTTTCGTAAATCAGTGTCAGTGTGAATCCACATTAGATGGGAAAACCTAGTGATCTGAGTTACTTCTAACGAGGCCTGGTGATCAGTGCTACGCTAGCCAGAGTCAGGATTTCACTGGGGTTTTCTCATGTAGCAGTGTGGAAAGTAGTGTAATTGAGGGAAAACTGTAAACCATAGGGATGAGCACTGCACACTGTAGGGAGGAGAACTGTAACTACAGAGATAAACATCACACATTGTAGGAAGGAACAGAAAGCACTATAAGGAGGAGCACTGCACACCACAGGGAGCAGCACCATGCAGTACAGAGAGGAGCACTGCACATTGTAGTGAAGATCAGAGAGCACTGCGTACAGTACTGAGAAGCAGTGCACACTTGCAAGGAGGAGCACACTACGTAGTGTATTGAGGAGCAGTGCACACTTGTAGGGAGGAGCACCATTCAGTGTAGAGAGGACTACTGCACACTGTAGGGAGGATCACTGTACACTGTAGAGAGGAGAACTATAAACTACAGAGATGAACATCATATATTGTAAGTAGGAACAGAGAGCACTGTAGGGAGGAGCACCACAAACTGTTAGGAGGAGCACTGCACACCATAGGCAGCATCATGCAGTGTAAGGAGGAGTACTGCACATTGTACTGAGTAGCAGTACCATGCACGGTACAGAGGAGCACTGCACACTGTAGGGATAAGCACCGCACATTGTAGTGAGGAGCAAAGAGCATGGTAGGGAGGAGCACCAGGCAGTGTAGAGAGGAGTACTGCACATTGTTGTGGGGAGCAGAGAGCACTTTAGGGAGCAGCACCATGCAGTGTAGAGAGGAGTACTGCACATTGTACTGAGAAGCAGCGAGCACTGTAAGGAGGAGCACTGCATACTGTACGGAGGGGCAGTATCACGCAGTGTAGAGAGGAGTACTGCACACTGTAGGGATGAGCACCGCACATTGTATTGAGGAGCAGAGAGCAGTGTGTGTGTGTGTGTGGGGGGGGGGGGGGGCGGCACTGCATGATCTATGGAGAAGCAGCACCAGGCAGTGTAGAGAGGCGTACTGCACATTGTAGTGAGGAGAACACTTTATGGAGAAGCACTGCGTACTGTACAGAGGAGAACTGCACATTGTAGTGAGGAGCAGAGAGCACTGTAGAGAGGAGCACTGTGTACTGTACAGAGGAGCAGCACCATGCAGTGTAGAGAGGAGTACTGCACATTGTAGTGAGGAGCATAGAGCACTGTAGGGAGGAGCAGCACCACGCAGTATAGAGAGGAGTACTGCACATTGTGGTGAGGAGCATAGGGCACTTTAGGGAGAAGCACTGAGAACTGTACAGAGGAGCAGCACCACGCCGTGTAGAGAGGAGTACTGAACATTATAGGGAGGAGCAAAGAGCATTGTAGGGGGGAGCACTGCGTACTGCACAGAGGAGCAGCACCATGCAGTGTAGAGAGGAGTACTGCACATTGTAGGGGGGAGCACTGCATACTATACAGAGGAGCAGCACCATGCAGTGTAAAGAGGAGTGCTGCACATTGTAGTGAAGAGCATAGAGCACCTAGGGAGGAGCACTGCATACTGTACACAGGAGCAGCACCATGCAGTGTAGAGAGGAGTACTGCACATTGTAGTGAGGAGCAGAGAGCAATGTAGGGAGGAGCACTGCGTACTGTACAGAGGAGCAGCACCATGCAGTGTAAAGAGGAGTACTGCACATTGTAGTGAGAAGCATAGAGCACTTTAGGGAGGAGCACTGCATACTGTACAGAGGAGCAGCACCATGCAGTGTAGAGAGGAGCATAGAGCACTTTAGGGAGAAGCACTGCGTACTGTACAGTGGAGCAGCACCATGCAGTGTAGAGAGGAGTACTGAACATTGTAGGGGGGAGCACTGCATACTGTACAGAGGAGCAGCAACATGCAGTGTAAAGAGGAGTACTGCACATTGTAGTGAGGAGCATAGAGCACTTTAGGGAGAAGCACTGCATACTGTACAGAGGAGCAGCACCATGCAGTGTAGGGAGGAGTATTGCACATTGTAGGGAGGAGCACTGCATACTGTACAGAGGAGCAGCACCATGCAGTGTAGAGAGGAGCAAAGAGCACTTTAGGGAGGAGCACTGCGTACTGTACAGAGGAGCAGCACCATGCAGTGTAAAGAGGAGTACTGCACATTGTAGTGAGGAGCATAGAGCACTTTAGGGAGGAACACTGCATACTGTACAGAGGAGCAGCACCATGCAGTGTAGAAAGGAGTACTGCACATTGTAGGGAGGAGCACTGTGTACTGTACAGAGGCGCAGCACCATGCAGTGTAAAGAGGAGTACTGCACATTGTAATGAGGAGCATAGAGCACTTTAGGGAGGAGCACTGCATACTGTATAGAGGAGCAGCACCATGCAGTGTAGGGAGGAGTACTGCACATTGTAGTGAGGAGCAGAGAGCACGGTAGGGAGGAGCATTGCATACTGTACAGAGAAGCAGCACCATGCAGTGTAGAGAGGAGTACTGCACATTGTAGACAGGAGCAGAGAGAAATGTAGGGAGGAGCACCATGCAGTGTAAAGAGGAGTACTGCACATTGTAGGGAGGAGCACTGCATACTGTACAGAGGAGCAGCACCATGTAGTGTAAAGAGGAGTACTGCACATTGTAGGGAGGAGCACTGCATACTGTACAGAGGAGCAGCACCATGCAGTGTAAAGAGGAGTACTGCACATTGTAATGAGGAGCATAGAGCACTTTAGGGAGGAGCACTGCATACTGTATAGAGGAGCAGCACCATGCAGTGTAGAGAGGAGTACTGCGCATTGTAGTGAGGAGCATAGAGCACTGTAGGGAGAAGCACTGTGTACTGCACAGAGGAGCAGCACCATGCAGTGTAGAGAGGAGTACTGCACATTGTAGGGGGGAGCACTGCATACTATACAGAGGAGCAGCACCATGCAGTGTAAAGAGGAGTGCTGCACATTGTAGTGAAGAGCATAGAGCACCTAGGGAGGAGCACTGCATACTGTACACAGGAGCAGCACCATGCAGTGTAGAGAGGAGTACTGCACATTGTAGTGAGGAGCAGAGAGCAATGTAGGGAGGAGCACTGCGTACTGTACAGAGGAGCAGCACCATGCAGTGTAAAGAGGAGTACTGCACATTGTAGTGAGAAGCATAGAGCACTTTAGGGAGGAGCACTGCATACTGTACAGAGGAGCAGCACCATGCAGTGTAGAGAGGAGCATAGAGCACTTTAGGGAGAAGCACTGCGTACTGTACAGTGGAGCAGCACCATGCAGTGTAGAGAGGAGTACTGAACATTGTAGGGGGGAGCACTGCATACTGTACAGAGGAGCAGCAACATGCAGTGTAAAGAGGAGTACTGCACATTGTAGTGAGGAGCATAGAGCACTTTAGGGAGAAGCACTGCATACTGTACAGAGGAGCAGCACCATGCAGTGTAGGGAGGAGTATTGCACATTGTAGGGAGGAGCACTGCATACTGTACAGAGGAGCAGCACCATGCAGTGTAGAGAGGAGCAAAGAGCACTTTAGGGAGGAGCACTGCGTACTGTACAGAGGAGCAGCACCATGCAGTGTAAAGAGGAGTACTGCACATTGTAGTGAGGAGCATAGAGCACTTTAGGGAGGAACACTGCATACTGTACAGAGGAGCAGCACCATGCAGTGTAGAAAGGAGTACTGCACATTGTAGGGAGGAGCACTGTGTACTGTACAGAGGCGCAGCACCATGCAGTGTAAAGAGGAGTACTGCACATTGTAATGAGGAGCATAGAGCACTTTAGGGAGGAGCACTGCATACTGTATAGAGGAGCAGCACCATGCAGTGTAGGGAGGAGTACTGCACATTGTAGTGAGGAGCAGAGAGCACGGTAGGGAGGAGCATTGCATACTGTACAGAGAAGCAGCACCATGCAGTGTAGAGAGGAGTACTGCACATTGTAGACAGGAGCAGAGAGAAATGTAGGGAGGAGCACTGCGTACTGTACAGAGGAGCAGCACCATGCAGTGTAAAGAGGAGTACTGCACATTGTAGGGAGGAGCACTGCATACTGTACAGAGGAGCAGCACCATGTAGTGTAAAGAGGAGTACTGCACATTGTAGGGAGGAGCACTGCATACTGTACAGAGGAGCAGCACCATGCAGTGTAAAGAGGAGTACTGCACATTGTAATGAGGAGCATAGAGCACTTTAGGGAGGAGCACTGCATACTGTATAGAGGAGCAGCACCATGCAGTGTAGAGAGGAGTACTGCACATTGTAGGGAGGAGCAGAGAGCCCTGTAGGGAGGAGCACTGCATACTGTATAGAGGAGCAGCACCATGCAGTGTAGGGGAGAGTACTGCACATTGTAGGGAGGAGCATAGAGCACTTTAGAGAGGAACACTGCATACTGTACAGAGGAGCAGCACCATGCAGTGTAGAGAGGAGTACTGCACATTGTAGGGAGGAGCAAAGAGTATTGTAGGGGGGAGCCCTGCGTACTGTACAGAGGAGCAGCACCATGCAGTGTAGAGAGGAGTACTGCACATTGTAGGGAGAAGCAGAAAGCACTGTAGGGAGGAGCACTGCGTAGTATACACAGGAGCAGCACCATGCAGTGTAAAGAGGAGTACTGCACATTGTAGTGAGGAGAATATAGCACTTTAGGGAGGAGCACTGCATACTGTACACAGGAGCAGCAACACGCAGTGTAAAGAGGAGTACTGCACATTGTAGTGAGGAGCATAGAGCACTGTAGTGAGGAGCACTGCATACTGTACAGAGGAGCAGCACCACACAGTGTAGAGAGGAGTACTGCACATTGTAGGGAGGAGCATAGAGCACTGTAGGGAGGAGCACTGTGTACTGTACAAAGGAGCAGCACCATGCAGTGTAGAGAGGAGTACTGCGCATTGTAGTGAGGAGCATAGAGCACTGTAGGGAGAAGCACTGTGTACTGTACAGAGGAGCAGCACCATGCAGTGAAGAGAGGAGTACTGCACATTGTAGGGGGGAGCACTGCATACTATACAGAGGAGCAGCACCATGCAGTGTAAAGAGGAGTGCTGCACATTGTAGTGAAGAGCATAGAGCACCTAGGGAGGAGCACTGCATACTGTACAGAGGAGCAGAACCATGCAGTGTAGAGAGGAGTACTGCACATTGTAGGGAGAAGCAGAAAGCACTGTAGGGAGGAGCACTGCGTAGTATACACAGGAGCAGCACCATGCAGTGTAAAGAGGAGTACTGCACATTGTAGTGAGGAGAATATAGCACTTTAGGGAGGAGCACTGCACACTGTACACAGGAGCAGCAACACGCAGTGTAAAGAGGAGTACTGCACATTGTAGTGAGGAGCATAGAGCACTGTAGTGAGGAGCACTGCATACTGTACAGAGGAGCAGCACCACACAGTGTAGAGCGGAGTACTGCACATTGTAGGGAGGAGCATAGAGCACTGTAGGGAGGAGCACTGTGTACTGTACAAAGGAGCAGCACCATGCAGTGTAGAGAGGAGTACTGCGCATTGTAGTGAGGAGCATAGAGCACTGTAGGGAGAAGCACTGTGTACTGTACAGAGGAGCAGCACCACGCAGTGTAGAGAGGAGTACTCAACATTGTAGGGAGGAGCACTGCATACTGTACAGAGGGGCAGTATCATGCAGTGTAAAGAGGAGTACTGTACATTGTAGTGAGGAGCATAGAGCACTGTAGGGAGGAGCACTGTGTACTGTACAGAGGAGCAGCACCACGCAGTGTAGAGAGGAGTACTGCACATTGTAGGGAGGAGCACCACACAGTGTAAATAATCCATACTAATATTATAAGTGCAAAAGTAACTGTCTGTCGGTCTGTTACCTTTTCACGGCTAAAGTGCTGAAGGGATGTTGATGAAATTTGGCCAGGAGATAGCTCACAGCTTGAGGGCGGACATAGGCTACGTTTTATCCTGAAGATTTATAGAGTTCTCTAGAGAGCGTACCAGACAGATTTATTTGGTGATGCGCAGGCGCACCTACACTTCACCGCCGCGCCGTACAGCGTGGCAGAGGGGAAGGGGGTGCACATCATAAACTATGCCTACACAAACAGGCAGACACTTGAGGGCAGATGCCATTGCCACATGTATGGCATTATTGAGTGCGGTGGAGCGGAGGGGAAGGGGGTGCACATTATAAGCTAGGCCTCCTCAAACAAGCAGACAGGTTAGGGCAGATGTGATTATTAAGCTAGCACAGATACTCAGCACTTCCCAGGATTAAAACATAAGCAAAAGACACATTAACATGGATTGAAATTTTAAAGAAAATCTGCGTTGCCCATAGCAACCAATCATAGCGCAGCTTTAATTTTTCCTCAGCGGTATAATCTATAACAACCAATCACAGTGCAGCTTTTATTTTATCTCAGCGGTGTAAGATTCAAAAGGCTGCAGTTCCCTTTAAAAATAGCATTTGCGTTGACGATTATTAAGGCTCAAGGGTAAACACTGAAGGTAGCAGGTGTACATTTAGAAAAAACATGTTTTTCTTATAGGCAGCTGTATGTGGTGTGTCCATGTGTATACAGCCCACTAAACCTCTATATCCTAGCAAAGGATGGCAAGACCAAAAACATACAGAATGGTGTTGACCGCAGATCGCAGTTACACTTCGTTCACTAGTTCAACCTTTTACATTTCAATATACAGCAAAACACAGATTAGATTTAAAAAAATACAAATTCCACGCGGACAAAGTAGCGGTAACGAGCTAATAGACAATAAAGTAGACAATAAAAGTTGTTAGATAGAAAATACTTACTGAACGTTGCTGCCTTCTGGGCCAGAGATACCCTAAATAGGATACAATGCACACAGCACTGCTGACAACCTAGAAGTAAGCAGGAGATCCACAATAGTGTCAGATAGAAGAAGGAGGAGTTCATGGAACTATTATAGTTATATTGCAGCCAAACATTCAGACCAGACATTCCCAGTATAGACATAGGGCTATAATGAGAGGTCTAGTATTATAACCATATTACTCACATTGAGGGCGCTGGGTCTGTAGTAAGTGTCAGAGACAATGAAGAAAGTGATGGTGCTGAACAAGGCGATGCGTCCCGGGTAAATCTGCCACACAACCATCAGTTATAAACATGTAATATCACATCCTCATCGTCGTTGGCTATTCACCAGGTACTCACCAGCGGTATCACAGGTCTTGAATTGTGAATACAGAACACCCTCGCGGTCGCTGCAGCCCAAAGCAGAAGGAGAATACCCTGCGGTAAAGAGGACACCATGTGTAAACCTCAGCGTGATGACAGAAGAGAAGGAAGGGGCGGAGTTAGATTCAAGATTGAGCTCATGACATCATTATTCTGCCGCCACTGATGTTGGACCTTCACCTCATGGCTGGCATACAAGTATTTTGTACCAAAACGCATGTCTTTATTAGGCCTTAGTCACACGGGCGTTTTTTCACGCGATTTGCGCATCGCATGACGGATGCGCATGCGCAAATCGCGTGACCGGCGCCGAAAAATCGGCCCAAAAATCTCCCGAAAATCTGCTCCTAGCCGCGTTTCATTAGAAACGGGCCGGAGCTGTCCAGCGCATTGCATTCACTGGAGCCGGCAATACAGCCGGCTCCATTGAATGCAAGCGCTGCGGGCGAGTGTGGGATGAATTGTCGGGAAGGGGTTAAATATATAACCCCTTCCCTGCAATGCATCCTTAAATGTGAAAAAATGTGAAGGAGGTGTGACTCAGACTTGCCCCTGATTGGCTCAGCGCTGAGCCAATCAGAGGCAAGTCTCAGTCACACCCATTCATGAATTCATGAATGGGTGTGACTGAGATCTGCCTCTGATTGGCTCAGGCTGAGCCAATCAGGGGCCAGTCTGAGTCACACCCCTTCACACCCACTGCAGGCTGGCCGCCGGGATCTCCAGCTGCCGGGAGCAGGTGAGTACATCCTTTTTTTTATTTTTTCACATTTAAGGATGCATTGCAGGGAAGGGGTTATATATTTAACCCCTTCCCGACAATTCATCCCGCGCACGCCGGCAGCCCATTGCTTTCAATGGAGTCGGCTGTATTGCCGGCTCCATTGAATTCAATGGGCAAACATCGTTCTTCTCTGCCACAGCTGTTCCAGCTGTGGCAGAGAAGAATGATTTGTCTTCTGTATGTTCTCAATGGGGTCGGCGCTGCGGCCGCCGGCCCCGTTGAGCGCATATAGAGAAGAGAACAGGAATCGCAGATCGCAGATAGGTGCGATCTGCGATTTCTGTTCTCTAATTTATCGGACGAGCGCATAAAAAGCGCTCATGTGTCCAATACCATTGCAAAGCAATGGTTTTAAAAAATCGCCGGACGCATGCGCATGCGCAAATCGCGGCAATAAACGCCCGTGTGACTAAGCCCTTAAGTTGTGGCCCTCTTATAAATAAAATTTATGCAAGTTTAGAGTTTATGCATGCCATGGACTTCACTTTTAGTGAATCCCTGAGTTTCCTCCTAATGGGTTCTATGGTGTTTGGATCAGAACACTTGGGAGATGAGATACCAGACGGATGATACTTCTCATATAGAAGAAGTTGTTGGAATGGAATGAAACTTTCTCTGCATGATTGTAACATTGATACAAGTCATTGATTACAATATCAGAGCAAAAGAATCATTTATTGTAGAGGACTGACCCCTTGTAGGGAGGCTCTAGTACCCTGTTGTATCACCTCTAGCTTGGAGATGGCGGGGCATGGAAGCTCTAGTACCCTGTTGTACCGCCTCCAGCTTGGCTACAAGATGTGATATGAGTATGCATGGAGGCTCTAGTACCCTGTTGTACCGCCTCCAGCTTGGCTACAAGATGTGATATGAGTATGCATGGAGGCTCTAGTACCTTGTTGTACAACCTCTAGCTTGAAAACAAGATGTGATACGGCGAGCATGGAGGCTCAAGTACCCTGTTGTACCACCTGTAGCTTGAATACAACATGTGATACGGCAGGCATGGAGTCTCTAGTACCCTGTTAGGACGCCTCTAGCTTGCATACAAGAAACGGGCATGGAGATGCAGCGTCTGAGGAACGGGCCCACAGCCAAGGAGATGGCGGGGTACATAAAGACTTTGTCATGAGTGGCTCTACCATCTCCTCCCCTCCTGAGGATAGCTCGGGACTCAACCAAGTTACTGCTGGGGAGGTCACCGGCAAAGGCAGTTTAAAATGACTCTGAGTCTCTTTTGTAACTCATGACGGCACCGTTCCCTGCTCTGTGGTAGAGCTGGAGGTTGTAATAAAAGAGTCCACACACAGGGCAACTTTTCATGGACAAACTGGGAACGGTCGGTAATGTCCATTTACTTTAACTTCAGAACAGTTCCAACAAACATTAGGGTACTGACACAAATTACCCTTGCAGAAGGTGATGTGACAGGGAGGACTTCTTGAGACGATTCCGGATATCCACAGGCTAGTTATCTGTGAGATCCCACTCCCGGCGACTTTCTCTCTCACCCGCCAACTCTCTACTGGTCCACACTCACGCTTTTTGTGCCGTACTCTTGCCAGACAATGATCCCTCTCCTCACTCAGTGCTTACAAGTAGCACCGGTACATCCCAGGCTGAATAATCCTGGGTCGCACAACAGGGAATCGTTTGGCCTCTTCCATGCTTCTACACATAGACCGATGGTGTCTGTGTGCGGGCTGTCTCTCCTCCAAATCCACAATGAGCACACCAAAAACTCCTTGCATTCACTGTACAAACACATATATATAACAACGTCACATGACATACAACATGATACATTTCTCAGACATAACCCAGACATTAACCCATTCAGTGCTGCAAAGGTGAAATTCATGCAACACAAAAAACACTGACAATACGATTGCACAAGACAAACCCTTAACATTACGGAGGGGGCCCCGTTAACTCTGGGCCACTGCAGAGGCTCTAGTACCCTACTGGGATGCCTCTAGCTTGGATACAAGATGTGGGCATGCAGGTTCCGTATGGTATCCTGTGGCATATTGCTCCACATTTGCTGTAACTGAGCCTCTAGATCAGGGGTGGGCAATTAATTTTCCCATGGGGCCACATGAGAAATTGGAATGGTTTTAGAGGGCCAGACCAACATACGAAGGCTCCATGCACATTGCCTTAATGGGGCCGTATTCCAGCCGCCTGATTTGGACAGCCATCGGTTGTAACACCTACCAATTTGTTCCATTTTAGTCCTAGCTTGTCCATGGATGCATTTACCTCTGTAAACAAATCACTCCCCGTTGTAGTATCTTTCATTGATCGCATAGCTGCCAGCTCTTCCATCATCTCAAAGTTTTTTGTTATCCCACGTACAAAAATAAGTAACTGGGCTGTATCTCGGATATCACAGCTCTCGTCCAGAGCCAAGGAAAAAAAGGTAAAATCATCCGCTTTCTTTTGCAGCTGAAGCTCCAAATTCCCCGCTATGTCTTCGACCCGTCTCGTTATAGTTCGCCTGGAGAGGGGCACATTTGCGAATGCTTCTTTTTTCTCAGGACAAATTAGCGCTGCAGAGTCCACCAAACATTCTTTGACAAACTCCCCATCAGAGAATGGCTTACTGTTTCTTGCAATTTTGTAGGATACTACAAAGCAGGTCTTTACGGCTGCATCCCTGGATGAGTGAAGCTTTTTAAAAAATCCTTGCTGACTTTGCAGTTTTGCTAGCAAATCTTCAGATACCCGTGCCCGCTCTGCCTCCGTCAAGTTCTTGTATTTCTCTCCGTGTTTAGTCTCATAATGGCGATGCAAATTGTAATCTTTAAATACAGCTATCTGCTCTCCACAAACTAAACACACAGCTTTACCTTTGGTTTCAGTAAATAGATATTTAGAAGTCCATTCTTTGTTAAAAACTCGGCATTCTGCATCAATTTTTCTTTTTTTAATGTTAGCCGCCATATTTAAGGGTTAACAGCTAACCTCGGAAAATAGATTTTTTTAATACACAGTAGTATGCTCCTAGGAGAGGGCACAGAGAGCTGCCCCAAGAAGAGAGATTAAAAAGTGAATATTATTAGTATTATTATTCTAATTACAATGCAAAGGGAAAAGTCCTGACACTTACCAATGACGAGCGTGGAACGATTGTCCTGGCACTCCCCAAGGTCCGCAACGAGCATCCTGGCACTCAGAAGTTACAGTGGCATCACTTACTCAGCATCGGGAAGCAGTGAAACTACAAACTCCGAAGCCTTGTCCATTTTGTTAACTTATGTGCTGTTTAATAAAGTTATTCAAGCCTACGTCATTGGTAGAGGTGCTTGAATAAGTAAGGCCTGAATAACTATTAGCACAGCACAGAAGTGAACAAAATGGACAAGGCTTCGGAGTGCATAGTTTCGCTGCTTCCCGTTGCTGACACCGGACTCATTGGTGAGTCACCAGGACACTCTTTGCGGGCCGGTCCGAGCTATTCAGCGGGCCGGATGTGGCCCGCGGGCCGTGCTTTGCCCAGGTCTGCTCTAGATCATGCAAACTTAAGTTGGCTTCCAAGATGGTGCCATGCATGTTCTATTGGCGATGATTCTGGCAACCGGTCAGCCATGGAAGTGCGGCAATGTTGCGGAGACATTCCTGTGGCACCCTTGTTTGTGCGCTTGAGCATTATCCTGCTGGAAAATGCCTTTAGTAAGCCACCATGAGAGGAACACATGTAGCTGCAGGATGTCCTGAACATATCGCTGAGTTGTCATTGTCCCTTGTACCACCACTAAAGGTGACTGACAGTCGTATGCAATGGCCCATCCCTTTCTCCAGACCACCACTAGGTCTCCAGGTATGAGCTCATTTTTGGTCCCAAACCTAACTTGGATTAGTTGCTGAAGACAACCCGGTTCCACTCCATGGCAGTCCAGTTTCATCGTTCATTACACCACTGTAAACAGAGGCGATGGTGGGTGTCAAGGGCAGTACATGTAATGGGTACCGTGAGACCAAATGTCCATCAGCCAAGTGTCTGGAAATGGTTCTGCCAGATGCAGGAGTCTAATGATGGTGCCACCTGTCTCTGGATGGTGGATAACAAAACATTTGGAACGGCTCGTGTTTGTTGGACAATTAAATGATCGTCTCTACTGGTGGTCTGTTGGGGAGGTCCTGAGCCCGATCACCTTGTGTTTCTGTCCTCATGCATCCACTGGTTCAAACATCTCCTAATTGTCTGGTCAAAACAGCTCAGGTGGTGGGCAATTTGTCAACATGGCCATCCATCTTCTCTCAAGTTCTGTCTAGTGGTCAACAAGGTCCTCAGAGAGCATGTTATAGGTCAAGGGTGGAACCACTTTTAGTTGGCAAGACCATTCATCTAATCACGCCACATATCTGTCTAGTGGTCAACAAGGTCCTCAGAGAGCATTTTATAGGTCAAGGGTGGAACCACTTTTAGGTGGCAAGACCATTCATCTAATCACGCCACATATCATTTTAATCATCCCAATCATTTGTATATCTGACTGAGATGTAACTGTATGCTGAGCTTAACAGCAAACCGACAACTTCTAGGGGCTGGATATTTTTCACAATGAGTGGATATGACATGAGTCTGTAGGCGTTTGTGCTTTTGCACATTGTGCACTAGAGCTTTCAGGGCCTCCATATCTACAGTGTCCAGAGTTGGAGGTCCTCCACTTTGCAGTGAAATCACAACCATGATGAGGGGGACATCATTGGTCATGTCTCAGGAATGGTCTCCTTCCTCCTTTGTATGTGCAGTAATTTATTATTGTACCAATAACTGCAAGTAATGAGTTGCCGTGTGCAAATGTGATGAATAAAAGAGTAACGTAGATCAGAAAGGTTATTTCTATTTGTGTTCTGTTTTCCTTTAGATTCACCTTATTTACCAGATGATCGCTCTGTAACCATACATTACCCCGCACTTCCACTTCCCAGACAAGACAAAAAAACTCACATTTTCCAGGACTGGACTTTCTGAGCTCGACTTCCGGAGTGCATACAATGATAACGCCGATATCAGAAGCTTCCTCCAATTTCCCTAAAAACAGATGAATTTCAGTCATATTCAGGTCTGGCACCAGGAACTTCGCAAACAGAATGTAGAGATATGTCCTTTCTTACCCTCATGGCTGGATATAGTAAGATATGGGAATCATGAGATAACTAAATTTTCTAAACAACGTGATATCACGATACTTAGTCAGGAGATCTCTATCCTATATGGGAAGTGTCTACTGTGGCCACCTAATGGTTGTGATGGGATTTACACGATTCAAAGGATGTGCCACTCTATGTAAGACTGGCTTATGGCAATAATGAGAAACTTCAGTATGCAGTCCTTAACCAAATTAGAGCTCAGCTAAAGGTGGACACCAGAGGCACATCTAGCAGGGTTGCAGGGAATGTGGCAGCTGCAGGCCCACTCACATGGTAGGGCCCACCCGATGCGCAAGGCAAACCCTACACTCACACGATGCCGGTACAGTTGCAAAATATAGTACAGCAGGCTCCCTTTCCTACCATTCTCCATCCTATAGGCTGAAGGTTGCATTAGGCATATTCTCAACAAGGTGAAATGTGACGTCAGAGTTCCGACGTATGTGCCCCAATTACGTCACTGTATGCGATTGGCAAAGTAAGTGTGTTTTTTTTTACGAGTTACTATTATTTATGATGGGGCACTTGGTGGCCTTTTATGTTTGCAGGGGCACACAGGCCATTATTATTGTTAATGATGGTGAACCTGTGGGCATTTTTATGATGGAAGAGGCATTTGGGGGGCATTATTATTTAAGATGCGGCACTCATAAGGCATTATTTTTTAAAGGGTCATTCAGGTGTAGTGGCCCGGAGTTGGGGTGTCTTTAGGGTAGGTGTATGTCTGTCTCTTGTGAACTGTTTTGTGTATATATGTCATCTTGCTGTGTTCTTGGAAAATCAAGGTTGGATTCTGTGAGTAAAGGAAACCGTGTACCTCCGGTTTTGAAAATTAACTTTGTTTGTGGACTCTGTTATTTGCCGATGAGTAACTATCTATGGGAATAGAGGTACTGGCATCACGTGACAATACCGTTGACATTGATCAGCACCATTTACATTTTGCCTGTTCTGTTTTTACACTTTCGTGCGACTGATCTAGGTCCTTGCCACCATTGCCAGTAAGGAGATCACAAAGTCACCTGTGACAACCGTCTGGAGGACATCCCCGTGGTCTCCTCTGCAACGGTGCGCCTCAGGCTCGGACGCCACACAGCGGCATTCATTTTTAGAGGGCATTGGGGACATTCATTTTAAGGAACACATAGGAAGCATTACTGCTTTCAAAGGGGCATTATTTCATAAGGGCATAATGGTAACCTTTATTGGTACGTAGTTAGTATTTAGGTACAATATGGAGCACTATCTCTTTAGCAAAAGTTTTAGGGTCACTAACTGGCACAACTGTTTTCAGGGGTGATATCTGTGTAGCACTATTGTTCTTTTTGGGAGGTTTATCATACCTATAACATTATATTTGAAGCAGAGTATTTGGGCATATAGTGCCACACAGCAGGTGCAGTAATAGGAGCAAATGGGGCAGCGACAGGCACAGAATTGGTGAAGCAGCCGGGTGTAGGTCAGTAAATGTCAGGAAGGTGTCGGGAAAGTGAGGAGCCAAGGATGCCTGTGTTAGAAACCTTGCAAAGGCAAATCATAGCTGGAAAAAGTTGTCATGGCGGTCTGGGCTAGATAGAAACATGAAAGACTCCAGTCTGTGAGGAAGTGACCTGTGATCATTGGATATAACGGTACTATAATCACTTCTATGGTCTGCAGCGCATGTATAGAGCTGGTTTCTACCTCTGTATGGTGGTGATATTGGCCATTGTATGACCACTATAAAAGGCTTCCATTCTGTCAGGTTTTTGTTTCTTTGGACAGAAAAATAATACGGCAGCCTACGCTATTTTTCCGTCCAAAAACAGAAACCTGACAGAATGGAAGCAAACAGAAGCCTTTTCGTTTGCTTTCTGTTTTTTTTAAACCCCATTAAAAATCAATTGGGAAAATGGATCCTTTTTTATTTCCGTTTCTCTCTAACGCAGGTGTTGTGATAGCAGCCTGACGTCGTAAACTTTTGCGCAGAATCTTCCACACAGTCGGTGGCGGGACGTCCAATTCTCTGCTTGCCCTGACGGTGGATTTCTGAGGACTTTGTGTGAAACTTACACGGTTTCCACGCTTACTGATGGACGGACGGATGATTTTCGCTTACAGATGCGACGTTTTGCGAAAATGACATTGCAACTACTAACTACTGATAGACGTGAAAATGAAGGACTCAAAACGCTTTCCTGCCTCCATTGGCAGCCATTTTTCTTCATATCCCCCTAGTGATGACGACGGCAGAATAAAACGTTTTGGGCTTCATTTAAGAAAAGTGTTACAGTAAGAGGGTGCTTGTTGCCCATAGCAACCAATCACAGCGCAGCTGTCACTTTACATCAGCAGCTTAAGTAGCATTGACAATCACCAATCTAGATGGCCCTCGCCACTGCCGTATCCAGCAGGACTGCCCCTTACCCTCACACTATGGGGGAAATGTATGAAGTCCATCATTTCCTGCGCCAGGCTTAGTATGATTTCCTCCGCACACTGAATATATGAAGAGGTGCAAATTACGCAATAATCTTTTGGTCCGGGGCGCCCCGCGTCGTTTTCAGAACAATGTCAGGACCGGCGCAGAAGGCAGAAAAGTCACAAAATATCTGTGCAAGCCGGACCAAAACAAAAATGTGTGATGTTATATTTGTTCCCCACCACCAGTGCCCAATCTTGTACAGTTATCAGTCCGCCCTCTCCCCATCCATAATTTGTTGGAATAGCATCCAATTTCACAGTAAATCATCATTACCACCCATCCATCATCCATCCATCAATCATCATCCATCTTTCTCCATCTATCGGTATATATCCATCATCAAACATCTGTCATTCTCCATCCAGCATCGTCCATCAGTGGACGATGATGGACGATGACCTCCCTTAATGCCTCATGAACGGCGGAAGCATTCTATAAACTACTCACCCATACGGGGGCGCTTGCAGGAGGGTCACTACCCTGGAACAAGGGAAGCACAGCATGTGAAGGTTCACGGGAGATGCTTCTTTCGTTGTATTTTGATATGTGATCAACACTCACCTCAGTGCTTCTTGTACCCACACCTGTAATAAGAGAGGGGGACATCGTTACGTATCTCTCATTAACGCTGTACTACAGGAAAAAGTCTTCACCAACCAAACCCTCACTAACATTATGTAGGGCATATGACCCATACCATTATACTACAGTAACAGCTATGTCTGAGGGGTTGTCACAGCTCCTATATCATGTCTGAGAGGTTGTCACGGCTCCTATATCATGTCTTGAGAGGTTGTCACGGCCCCTATATCATGTCTGAAAGGTTGTCACGGCCCCTAAATCTTGTCTGAGAGGTTGTCACTGCCCCTATATCATGTCTGAGAGGTTGCCACTGCTCCTAAATCATGTCTGAGAGGTTGTCACGGCTCCTATATCATGTCTGAGAGGTTGTCACGGCCCCTAAATCATGTCTGAGGGGTTGTCACAGCCCCTATATCATGTCTGAGAGGTTGTCACGGCTCCTATATCATGTCTAAGAGGTTGTCACGGCCCCTAAATCATGTCTGAGAGGTTGTCACGGCCCCTAAATTATGTCTGAGGGGTTGTCACAGTCCCTATATCATGTCTGAGGGGTTGTCACAGCCCCTATATCATGTCTGAGAGGTGGTCACGGCTCCTATATCATGTCTGAGAGGTTGTCACGGCTCCTATATCATGTCTAAGAGGTTGTCACGGCCCCTAAATCATGTCTGAGAGGTTGTCACGGCCCCTAAATTATGTCTGAGGGGTTGTCACAGTCCCTATATCATGTCTGAGGGGTTGTCACAGCCCCTATATCATGTCTGAGAGGTGGTCACGGCTCCTATATCATGTCTGAGAGGTTGTCACGGCTCCTATATCATGTCTGAGAGGATGTCACGGCCCCTAAATCATGTCTGAGAGGTTGTCACGGCCCCTAAATTATGTCTGAGGGGTTGTCACAGCCCCTATTCCATGTCTGAGAGGTTGTCATGACGCCTAAATCATGTCCGAGAGGTTGTCACATCCCCTATATAATGTCTGAGGGGTTGTCACATCCTCTATATCATGTCTGAGAGGTTGTCACGACTCCTATATCATGTCTGAGAGGTTGTCATGGCCCCTACATCATGTCTGAGAGGTTGTCACGGCTCCTATATCATGTCTGAGAGGATGTCACGGCCCCTAAATCATGTCTGAGAGGTTGTCACGGCCCCTAAATTATGTCTGAGGGGTTGTCACAGCCCCTATATCATGTCTGAGAGGTTGTCATGGCGCCTAAATCATGTCCGAGAGGTTGTCACATCCCCTATATAATGTCTGAGGGGTTGTCACAGCCTCTATATCATGTCTGAGGGGTTGTCATGGCTCCTATATCATGTCTGAGAGGTTGTCACATCCCCTATATCATGTCTAAGGGGTTGTCACAGCCCGTATATCATCTCTGAGAGGTGGTCATGGCTCCTATATCATGTCTAAGAGGTTGTCACGGCTCCTATATCATGTCTAAGAGGTTGTCACATCCCCTATATAATGTCTTAAAGGTTGTCACATCCCCTATATCATGTCTGAGAGGTTGTCACGACTCCTATATCATGTCTGAGAGGTTGTCATGGCCCCTACATCATGTCTGAGAGGTTGTCACATCCCCTATATCATGTCTGAGAGGTTGTCACATCCCCTATATTATGTCTGAGAGGTTGTCACAGCCCCTATATCATGTTTGAGAGGTTGTCACAGCACCTATATCTTGTCATAGAGGTTGTCACGGCTCCTATATCCTGTCTGAGAGATTGTCATGGCTCCTATATCATTCTGAGAGGTTGTCACGGCTCCTATATTGTCAGGGTGGGCGGCTATCGGGGTCGCCGTGCCCGCACCGCTGACACTGTCGCTCCTGTAGCAGGGGAACTCCGGCGCTGGTTACCACTCCTGGCTGCGCGGCTCCTATATGCCGCAGAGGTACGCCGCAGATGTGCGCGGCCCGGCGACGCATTCCTGCTGCCATGGCAGCCGGCTGCATTTCCTCTGGCTTAGTCTGTCCTGCTAGTGCTGGTGGCGGTTCTCCCAGCATTCTGTGATTATTCTGCAGCAGTCAGGCGCTCCGCCCCAATCAGCTGCTGGGGCGGAAGCTCTGACAGCATTTAAACCCCTCAGTGGCTTCCTGATACTGCCAGTGTTTGTATAGGCTTCCTGTTACTCACCAGCGTTAGGGCGCCCACCCACTGGCGTTTGCGATTTCCGTGCGTGAAAAACGCAGCGTTTTCGGCGCGTTTTCCGCGCGTTTTTCCGCGGCGTTTTCGCGGCTTTTCCGTTAATTTCCATTGACATTCATGGGTGCATTAAGAGAAAAATAAGGTCACATATGCAACTGACAGTTCCTATGTTAAAAATTGCAACGGACCAAAAAAAAAACGCCAGTGGACAGGAACACATGTTATCTCTATGCCTGTGCAGGAAAAAAGCAAACCGCAAAACGCAAACGCAGGTAAAAAAACGCCAGTGGGTGGGCGCCCTAACTCTGTATTCCTGATTATTAGTGTATTTGACTTTAGCTTTTCCCTGACCTGACTTTGTCTCCTCCTGCCTGTACTGCGTTTTCCGGACTGACTTTTAGTGCTGTTTCCAGGGATTGTGGTTTTCCCATCATTTTCCCTAGCCAGTGTAGGGACCGTCGCCCAGTTGCCGCCCTGGGGCTTAGCCCAGGGGGACAAGTAGGCAGGGACAGGGGTTGTGGGCTACGTTGCAGCGACCCCCAACCTCTGCTTTCCATGGTATCCTGACATATATCATGTCTGAGAGGTTGTCGCGGCTCCTGTGTCGTGCCTCAGAGGTTGTCGCGGCTCCTGTGTCGTGCCTCAGAGGTTGTCGCGGCTCCTGTGTCGTGCCTCAGAGGTTGTCGCGGCTCCTGTGTCGTGTCTCAGAGGTTGTCGCGGCTCCTGTGTCGTGTCTGAGAGGTTGTCGCGGCTCCTGTGTCGTGTCTGAGAGGTTGTCGCGGCTCCTGTGTCGTGTCTGAGAGGTTGTCGCGGCTCCTGTGTCGTGTCTGAGAGGTTATCGCGGCTCCTGTGTCGTGTCTGAGAGGTTGTCGCGGCTCCTGTGTCGTGCCTGAGAGGTTGTCGCGGCTCCTGTGTCGTGCCTCAGAGGTTGTCGCGGCTCCTGTGTCGTGCCTCAGAGGTTGTCGGGGCTCCTGTGTCGTGTCTGAGAGGTTGTCGCGGCTCCTGTGTCGTGTCTGAGTGGTTGTCGCGGCTCCTGTGTCGTGTCTGAGAGGTTGTCGCGGCTCCTGTGTCGTGCCTGAGAGGTTGTCGCGGCTCCTGTGTCGTGCCTGAGAGGTTGTCGCGGCTCCTGTGTCGTGCCTGAGAGGTTGTCGCGGCTCCTGTGTCGTGTCTGAGAGGTTGTCGCGGCTCCTGTGTCGTGCCTGAGAGGTTGTCGCGGCTCCTGTGTCGTGCCTGAGAGGTTGTCGCGGCTCCTGTGTCGTGCCTGAGAGGTTGTCGCGGCTCCTGTGTCGTGCCTGAGAGGTTGTCGGGGCTCCTGTGTCGTGCCTGAGAGGTTGTCGCGGCTCCTGTGTCGTGCCTGAGAGGTTGTCGCGGCTCCTGTGTCGTGCCTGAGAGGTTGTCGCGGCTCCTGTGTCGTGCCTGAGAGGTTGTCGCGGCTCCTGTGTCGTGCCTGAGAGGTTGTCGCGGCTCCTGTGTCGTGCCTGAGAGGTTGTCGCGGCTCCTGTGTCGTGCCTGAGAGGTTGTCGCGGCTCCTGTGTCGTGCCTGAGAGGTTGTCGCGGCTCCTGTGTCGTGCCTGAGAGGTTGTCGCGGCTCCTGTGTCGTGCCTGAGAGGTTGTCGCGGCTCCTGTGTCGTGCCTGAGAGGTTGTCGCGGCTCCTGTGTCGTGCCTGAGAGGTTGTCGCGGCTCCTGTGTCGTGCCTCAGAGGTTGTCGCGGCTCCTGTGTCGTGCCTCAGAGGTTGTCGCGGCTCCTGTGTCGTGCCTCAGAGGTTGTCGCGGCTCCTGTGTCGTGCCTCAGAGGTTGTCGCGGCTCCTGTGTCGTGCCTCAGAGGTTGTCGCGGCTCCTGTGTCGTGCCTCAGAGGTTGTCGCGGCTCCTGTGTCGTGCCTCAGAGGTTGTCGCGGCTCCTGTGCCGTGCATCAGAGGTTGTCGCGGCTCCTATATTATAAAATAGTTGTTACCTAAGCCCCCACCCTGTAAAGGAGTTATCCAGTTTCTGGACAACATTCTTACGATAGCTGTAACTGTTTAAATAACAAAAAGAGCTTACTTACCTGACCGCTGAAGCTGCGATCCAGCGCTGCAGCCCTGCTGTGGTCCCAGTGTTTCTTATGAGAGATGACATCACTGGGGGTCAGGTGACTGCTGAAACCAATCAGACGCTGCAGTGACCTCTTTCCGATTGGCTGCTGGCAGTTCTAACTTTCATTAGCCAGTCTGCCTGATGAGAAGGATTCATGATTGGCTGAGAGACATTGGGGTGACAGTGAGAGGAAATCCGTGATTGGGGGAGAGTGAAGGGAAAGTCCCGCACGGGAAGGCAGGAAGTGCGTAGTCAGTGGCCGGAGAGCAGAGCCTATGTGCATGAGAAGAGTTGGTGAGAGCAGTAGTGAGGAGAAGACAGAGAGTGACGACCGGAATGGACGGCAGAAAGCAGGTGAGCAACTGTGAGGTAGGAAGAGCAGAGGAGAGTCAGTGAGAGCAGCAGTGAGGAGAAGACAGAGAGTGAAGACAGGAATGGACGGCAGAGAGCAGGTGAGCAGCTGGGAGGTAGGAAGAGCAGGAGCTTTTCTTCTAGCCGGAGTCAAAAGGGAGCCTGTAACCGAGAGGTAAAGTGCCGGAGTGCCTGAGGCCCGGTATAGTCACTTGGGGTGAGGGAGTGAGTGCAACATCAAGTGCCTAGTTGTGACTAAAGGGTTAGTGCAGAAGCCAGAGTCAGTACTACCACATAAAACCTCCTAGTGCAGTGAACCAGTCCTGCGCGCTGCTATTTTTCATCGCCGTTTTCCACATCTCCGCAGGAGTAGGGAAATGGTGGTTAGTTCTTGGTGCACTGAGGGGGTGTTCCAAAGTGAAGCCTTTTGAGATAGGGAAATGGTGGTTAGTTCTTGGTGCACTGAGGGGGTGTTCCAAAGTGAAGCCTTTTGGGATCTAGTACGGGATAAAGTAAGGTGGTGGTGGAATACGGTTCCTTCTGTCATCCACAAATATAAAGTTAAAGTTCGGATCCCCCCCATACTCTCGCACAAAACGCAGTTGTTGCGGAGCAATAAATCTCAGGCCTCTTTGTTGTCTTTATGGAGCAGTATGCACGACGGGTACCGGCTCTCCACATAGCAATCTCTGCTGCTGTAACGCTGTAAGGTCTGTAGCTGCTCCCTCACAGGAGGAGCAGAAGTAGTAGAGAGAGAAGTAGAAGGGGCATGCACCTTGCAACCACATATATAAAATAAGGTCACATGACATACAAGAAGATACATTCTGCAGTCATAACCCAGGCAGTAACCCATTC
The DNA here is from genome assembly GCA_035609135.1 of Eleutherodactylus coqui. NCBI lineage: Eukaryota > Metazoa > Chordata > Amphibia > Anura > Eleutherodactylidae > Eleutherodactylus > Eleutherodactylus coqui. The sequence continues at coordinate 179,344,092 of CM069412.1, read as the reverse complement.
AGTCCTGCAACTATGCAACATACAAATTCACTCACATAGAAAACACTGACCACACATAAGCACAAGGCACACAGATCATTCAGAAACATCTAGAACCTTCTGTACAGTAACTTCTGTGCATCACACAAGGCTGTGTCCTGTCTACCTCACAGCCAGATCCACCCCAAGTCACCCTGTCTACCTCACAGCCAGATCCACCCCCAAGTTACCCTGTCTACACCTCAGCCAGATCCACCCCCAAGTCACCCTGCCTACCTCACAGCCGGATCCACCCCAAGTCATCCTGTCTACCTCACAGCCGGATCCACCCCAAGGCACCCTGTCTACCTCACAGCCGGATCCACCCCAAGTCACCCTGTCTACCTCACAGCCGGATCCACCCCAAGTCACCCTGTCTACCTCACAGCCGGATCCAGCCCAAGTCACCCTGTCTACCTCACAGCCAGATCCAGCCCAAGTCACCCTGTCTACCTCACAGCCGGATCCAGCCCAAGTCACCCTGTCTACCTGACAGCCTGATCCAGCCCAAGTCACCCTGTCTACCTCACAGCCTGATCCAGCCCAAGTCACCCTGTCTACCTCACAGCCTGATCCAGCCCAAGTCACCCTGTCTACCTCACAGCCGGATCCAGCCCAAGTCACCCTGTCTACCTCACAGCCGGATCCACCCCAAGTCCCCCTGTCTACCTCACAGCCAGATCCACCCCCAAGTCCCCCTGTCTACCTCACAGCCAGATGTCCCCAAGTCATCCCATCTACCTCACAGCAGGATCCACCCCAAGACACCCTGTCTACCTCACAGCCGGATATCCCCAAGTCACCCTGTCTACCTCACAGCCAGATGTCCCCAAGTCACCCTGTCTACCTCACAGCCAGATGTCCCCAAGTCACCCTGTCTACCTCACAGCCGGATCCACCCCAAGTCACCCTGTCTACCTCACAGCCAGATCCACCCCCAAGTCACCCCGTCTACCTCACAGCCAGATGTCCCCAACTCACCCCGTCTACCTCACAGCCTGATCCACCCCAAATCACCCCATCTACCTCACAGCCTGATCCACCCCAAATCACCCCGTCTACCTCACAGCCGGATCCACCCCAAATCACCCCGTCTACCTCACAGCCGGATCCACCCCAAATCACCCCGTCTACCTCACAGCTGGATCCACCCCAAGTCACCCTGTCTACCTTACAGCCGGATGCACCCCAAGTCACCCTGCCTACCTCACAGCCGGATCCACCCCAAGTCTCCCCGTCTACCTCACAGCCGGATGTCCCCAAGTCACCCTGTCTACCTTACAGCCGGATCCACCCCAAGTCACCCTGTCTACCTCACAGCCGGAACCACCCCAAATCACCCCATCTACCTCACAGCCGGATGTCCCCAAGTCATCCTGTCTACCTCACTGCACTTGTTGAAGCTTTCTCTGTAACCACTGTATGATTTTTAAGAAAATCTTTATGCTATAAAAAGGGGAAGCGTTTAAATATCACATTGGGTAAAAAGTATTAAATTGTTTACATTCTGGTTATCTTACTACCACTCTCATCTTCTGTCTTATTCCTGCACTACTAACTATTATGCTGTATAGCACTGGTGTCACGACAGTTACCATCACAAGTCATCATTAGCTATTTACTAATGAAACAATGGTGATAGCCGCTGTGACAGCAGTTTAGCTAACTCCTACTAGCACCATTATCGTCCAGTCTGGTGTAGTGCATCTGCTGTACAGAATACTGTTGAAAGTCCAAACAACTTACTGTGAGAAATGACATCTTTGATGCTTTTCACTCTCCGCCTGAGCACTTCATTGCTTGCTTTGTCTTCTCGGGTGAACAGGAAGATGTCCTGGGTCAGAGTCTTCAGGCTGCGCTGATGTCCCAGAATTCTTTCCTTCGCCCCCTCACTGCTATCATCCAGATCATCAATGACAGTTATTACCCGCTCTTTACCTGTAAGAGACAGTTTCTGGGTCATCATTTGTAACAGATGGGGAAGTAGAGGGGAGAGATAGGGCAGACCCTGATCGATCCCGTCTCTACCACTGATTTGTAACATATCGACTACTGCGAGCACTCTTGCCACTATAACCACTTGTCATGGCAGAGCCTCGATCGATCACTCTAGCGGGATTGCAAACGCAGAGTCTTTAGAATACAGGTGGATTTGTACCCAGCTCTCCTATGCTTCTGCAGGCATGCAGAACGAATGCTCAAATCACCACTTGATCCGGTCTAATGGCTCCAGCACTCTACAAGACCCACACACACTTTCAGCAACCACCAGCTTTTGTTTCCCAGGTAAGCTGGAACCCAGACTTATAAATTATTAACACAATCATGAGAATTATGGTTCATTTTAAAACGGACAAGGTTTGACTAATAAATTGCAGATTTATTCTAAAAAAGACTAGCAGTGCTAAATAGTCATATATACAAAAATATACAGACAAATATGTTACAGTGGAGATGAGGTTTACAGGTCTACACAACAAACAGTATTTAAAATAAAACAAGAAAAAAATATGGGAAAGCCCTTACACTGTGGTGTATCTCTGAAGGTCTCACTCTCCCCACTGCATCTCTTTGAGACCCCAGTTTTTAAAGTTTACCCAGAACACACCTCCCTCTGCCCCTTCTGAGGTCATTCACAAAAGGGTGGGTTACATGCGCATGGAAAAACCATAATTCCCCATTTCGGCCATATCTCCGCAGGAGATCCTGCGATCGGCAATATATGCCTGCCATATTTCCATTCGTAATTTGATCTACTCAGGGATACTAAATATGTCATAGAAATTATTACCAGGTAGGTGGATATGGCTTTGAGAGGTGTTCTGTGCCTCGCACCCCAATGAGTTAAGATTAGAGATGAGCGAGTATACTCGCTAAGGCACATTACTCGAGCGAGTAGTGCCTTAGCCGAGTATCTCCTCGCTCGTCTCTAAAGATTCGGGGGCCGGCGCGGGTGGCAGGTGAGTTGTGGCAGGGAGCGGGGGGGAGAGAGGGAGAGATCTCCCCTCCATTCCTCCCCACTCTCCCCCGTCGCCCCCAAATCTTTAGAGACGAGCGGGGAGATACTCAGCCTATTTGCCCCTGCCTTCGGCAGAGTCTAGTAGGTTACTGTCATAGGCAAAGTAGAATGCACTACAAAAGCAATCAGACAATCACATCTTCAGGTCTACTTGGGGGGGGGGGGGGCTAAAAAGCGCATCAAAAAAGTTCAATACTTTTTAATTTAAAGAAAAAATCCACTTAAAAAATACATATGTATGTTTCCCCAGAAAATCCCATTTAAAATTGATAAAATACCATATCTTTTTTTTTTTTTTTAAAGCTACACCTAATGGGTATTATTGCAGCCTTAATGGCACTGATGCAGATTCAACAGTTTTTCTTACAAAAAAAAAAGTTTTTATTGGGCAAAAGTAATAAAAAATCTCTTTAAAAAGATGTTCTTACCGAGCGCCTCAAACATGGTCTTCACTTCCTCATCATACAGAGAGTCGGTGACGTCCGTGATGTTGACTCGTCCTCGGTTTCGGGAATGGTAGAGGATTCCAAAGGAGCAACTGTAGACCTCCTTACAGAACAGGCTGTGGTTGGAGTTGGTGATGGTGAATGTAGACACCACCCAGTCTTCTCTCAGGATGTCCAACAACCATCTGTACTCAGTCTCTCCAGATCTGGAAAATATCACCAAACGAGACCCGGACCTGGGCACCATGATGTCCTGCAGGAATATTCCCAAAAACATCAGTGCTGGGGTAAGAGGCACTGCCATTGAGTCATCTACACCTGGAAGGTCCTCAAAACTTGGAAGAGGTTCTATTCCCTATCAGATATAATAGAGTTTATCTGCCCATTTTACTGTACATTTTGTGCAGCCCGGGACCATTCTCATGGGTGTGGGACAAAGCCGCACATCGGTGTATTGCGCATGTATCAAGTGCGCATTTGTGCACCCCCAATAGACTCCTATGGGACGCAGGTGCACAAATGCACACCAAATAGAGCATGTTGCATGTTACATAAATACCATGGACTGTTACATTATAAATTGTGTGGTTGTGTGTTTTATTACTGGTTATTGGTATATTCATGTGTCATGGCACATAGTATCCCGTGTGTGATCGGCGTGGGTGGCTCTTCAGCAGTACTTTGCATCTGGTTGCTTCTCCCTATGCATTTTGCAGGCCCGCATGCTTCTGGGTAGCAGTGTTTTCACCCCTTTGTATATATCTATCGCCTATTAGTAAGCATGGTCGCCTGCTAGGTTCTTCATTAATTGTCCTTTTTTCCCTGATAACTGACATCTTTATACAAAGAGGTAAAGCCCCTAACAGCCTGCCAGATCCATTAACAGACACCAGGGCAGTGATGGCAGATAGTACAGCGGCCGGACTGGACAGTATATTCTAGATTCTCAGGCTACTACAGGTATATAACTGCATACATCACCCAGTTATGAGTGGCAGCATATAATAGCAGGCAGATAGATTATTTAATCTTTTTAAAGAATTCATACACATCTACCTGATTAACGGCCGACAGAGAGGAGCTGGAAGAAGAATAAAGGTGCAAACACAGATCAATATAGTAGAGTGTATGAGAACAAGGAATAAGTCATTAAATTATTACACCGATCAAATGACAACAGAAATCACACACACCAGAGGGAACACCTGTGTGTGTGTATGTATATATATATATATATATATATATATATATATATATAAATTGCCTCACTGACTGACTCGCCACTAATCCTCTAACTTCCCGATGTCGTAGAAATATG
>CM069412.1:178631791-178734291 GCA_035609135.1 Eleutherodactylus coqui | reverse complement strand
ACCAGCATGCGCAGGCATATGATGGCCAAGCACCCCACAAGGTGGGACGAAGGCCGTTCACCGCCTCCGGTTTGCACCACTGCCTCTCCTCCTGTGCCCCAACCTGCTACTGAGATCCAAGCCCCCTCTCAGGACACAGGCACAAGTGCCTCCCGGCCTGCACCCATACCCTCACCTCCGCTGTCCTCGGCCCCATTCACCAATGTCTCTCAGCGCACCGTCCAGCCGTCGCTAGCGCAACTATTTGAGCGCAAGTACGCTGCCACGCACCCGCACGCTGCAGCGTTAAACGTGCACATAGCCAAATTGATCAGCCTGGAGATGCTGCCGTATAGGCTTGTGGAAACGGAGGCTTTCAAAAACATGATGGCGGCGGCCCTGCGCTATTCGGTGCCCAGTCACCACTACTTTTCCCGATGTGCCGTCCCAGCCCTGCACGACCACGTCTCCCGCAACACTGTACGTGCCCTCACCAACGCGGTTACTGCCAAGGTCCACTTAACAAAGGACACGTGAACAAGCACAGGCGGGCAGGGCCACTATATCTCCCTGACGGCACATTGGGTGAATTTAGTGGAGGTTGGGACCGAGTCAGAGCCTGGGACCGCTCACATCCTACTCACCCCCAGAATTACGGGCCCCAGCTCCGTGCTGGTATCTGCGGCGATGTATGCTTCCTCCACTAAACCACCCTCCTCCTCCTCCTATGCAACCTCTGTCTCGCAATCAAGATGTGTCAGCAGCAGCACGTCGCCAGCAGTCGGTGTCGCGCGTCGTGGCAGCACAGCCGCGCTGAAACTACTCAGCTTAGGAGAGAAGAGGCACACGGCCCACGAACTGCTGCAGGGTCTGACAGAGCAGACCGACCGCTGGCTTTCGCCGCTGAGCCTCCAACCGGGCATGGTCGTGTGTGACAACGGCCGTAACCTGGTGGCGGCTCTGCAGCTCGGCAGCCTCACGCACACGTGCCATGCCTGGCCCACGTCTTTAACTTGGTGGTTCAGCGCTTTCTGAAAAGCTACCCACGCTTGTCAGACCTGCTCGGAAAGGTGCGCCGGCTAAGCGCACATTTCCGCAAGTCCAAGACGGACGCTGCCACACTGCGCACCCTGCAACATCGGTTTAATCTGCCAGTGCACCGACTGCTGTACGACGTGCCCACACGGTGGAACTCTACGCTCCACATGTTGGCCAGGCTGTATAAGCAGCGTAGAGCTATAGTGGAATACCAACTCCAACATGGGCGGCGTAGTGGGAGTCAGCCTCCTCAATTCTTTACAGAAGAGTGGGCCTGGTTGGCAGACATCTGCCAGGTCCTTGGAAACTTTGAGGAGTCTACCCAGATGGTGAGCGGGGATGCTGCAATCATTAGCGTCACCATTCCTCTGCTATGCCTCCTGAGAAGTTCCCTGCAAAGCATAAAGGCAGACGCTTTGCGCTCGGAAACGGAGCCGGGGGAAGACAGTATGTCGCTGGATAGTCAGAGCACCCTCCTGTCTATATCTCAGCGCATTGAGGAGGAGGAGGAGGAGCATGAGGAGGATGAGGAGGAGGGGGAAGAGACAGCTTGGCCCACTGCTGAGGGTACCCATGCTGCTTGCCTGTCATCCTTTCAGCGTGTATGGCCTGAGGAGGAGGAGGATCCTGAAAGTGATCTTCCTAGTGAGGACAGCCATGTGTTGCGTACAGGTACCCTGGCACACATGGCTGACTTCATGTTAGGATGCCTTTCTCGTGACCCTCGCGTTACACGCATTCTGGCCACTACGGATTACTGGGTGTACACACTGCTCGACCCACGGTATAAGGAGAACCTTTCCACTCTCATACCCGAAGAGGAAAGGGGTTCGAGAGTGATGCTATACCACAGGACCCTGGCGGACAAACTGATGGTAAAATTCCCATCCGACAGCGCTAGTGGCAGAAGGCACAGTTCCGAGGGCCAGGTAGCAGGGGAGGCGCGGAGATCAAGCAGCATGTACAGCAAAGGCAGGGGAACACTCTCCAAGGCCTTTGACAGCTTTATGGCTCCCCAGCAAGACTGTGTCACCACTCCCCAGTCATGGCTGAGTCGGCGGGAGCACTGTAAAAGGATGGAGAGGGAGTACGTAGCCGATCGCACGACCGTCCTCCGTGACGCCTCTGCCCCCTACAACTACTGGGTGTCGAAGCTGGACACGTGGCCTGAACTCGCGCTGTATGCCCTGGAGGTGCTTGCTTGTCCTGCGGCTAGCGTCTTGTCAGAGAGGGTGTTTAGTGCGGCTGGGGGAATCATCACGGATAAGCGTACCCGCCTGTCAACCGACAGTGCCGACAGGCTTACACTCGTAGAGATGAACAAAGCCTGGATTTCCCCAGACTTCTCTTCTCCACCAGCGGACAGCAGCAATACCTAAGCAATACGTAGGCTGCACCCGCGGATGGAAGCATCGTTCTCTATAACCATAAAAAATGGGGACCTTTTAGCTTCATCAATCTGTGTATAATATTCATCCTCCTCCTTCTGCTCCTCCTCCTGAAACCTCACGTAATCACGCCGAACGGGCAATTTTTCTTAGGCCCACAAGGCTCAGTCATATAACTTTTGTAAACAATGTTTATACGTTTCAATTCTCAATTCAAGAAAGCATTGAAACTTGCACCTGAACCAATTTTTATTTTAACTGGGCCGCCTACAGGTCTATTTACAAATTAAGCCACATTAACCAAAGCGATTAATGGGTTTCACCTGCCCTCTTGGTTGGGCATGGGCAATTTTTCTGAAGTACATTTGTACTGTTGGTACACCAATTTTTTTGGGCCCTCGCCTACATTGTAATCCTAGTAATTTTTAGCCCACCTGCATTAAAGCTGACGTTACCTCAGCTGTGCTGGGCACTGCAATGGGATATATTTATGTACCGTCAGTGGGTTCCAGGGAGCCACCCATGCTGTTGGTCCACACGGAGTTGTAACTGCATGTGTCCACTTCTAAAGAACCCCAGTCTGACTGGGGCATGCAGTGTGGGCCGAAGCCCACATGCATTAAACCTGACGTTACCTCAGCTGTGATAGGCACTGCAATGGGATATATTTATGTACTGCCGGTGGCTTCCTGGGACCCACCCATGCTGTCAGTCCACACGGAGTTGTAACTGCATGTGACCATTCTAAAGAACCCCCGTGTAACTGGGGCATGCAGTGTGGGCTGAAGCCCACCTGCATTAAACCTGACGTTACCTCAGCTGTGATGGGCACTGCAATGGGATAAATTTATGTACTGCCGGTGGCTTCCTGGGACCCACCCATGCTGTCGGTCCACACGGAGTTGTAACTGCATGTGTCCAATTCTAAAGAACCCCAGTCTGACTGGGGCATGCAGTGTGGGCCGAAGCCCACCTGCATTAAACCTGATGTTACCTCAGCTGTGATGGGCACTGCAATGGCATTTATTTATGTACCGCCGGTGGGTTCCAGGGAGCCACGCATGCTGTGGGTCCACAGGGACTTAACATTAGGGATTTGTACCTGCCAGTGTCTATGTATTAAAAACCCCACTCAGACTGGGGCATGCAGTGTGGGCCGAAGACCACCTGCATTAAACATGACATTTCCTCAGCTGTGCTGGGCACTGCAATGGGATATATTTATGTACCGCCGGTGGCTTCCTGGGACCCACCCATGCTGTCGGTCCACACGGAGTTGTAACTGCATGTGTCCACTTCTAAAGAACCCCAGTCTGAGTGGGGCATGCAGTGTGGGCCGAAGCCCACCTGCATTAAACCTGACGTTACCTCAGCTGTGATGGGCAATGCAATGGGATTTATTTATGTAAAGCCGGTGGGTTCCAGGGAGCCACCCATGCTGTGGGTGCACACGGAATTCCCATTGCGGAGTTGTACCTGCCTGCGACTATTTATTAAAAAAACGTGGTCTGACTGGGGCATGCAGACACCTTGACAGAATAAATAGTGTGTGGCACATGGGTTCCCCATTGCTATGCCCACGTGTGCAGCTCCTGATGGAGGTGGCACAGGATTGGATTTGTCATTGCTTCTGTACAGCATTATGGGCTATCGCCCCGCCTCTTTTAAAGAGGGTCGCTGCCTGGCCGTGGCAACCCTCTGCAGTGTGTGCCTGCGGTTCCTCCTCATGGCAGACACACTTATAAATAGACATGAGGGTGGTGTGGCACGAGGGCAGGTGAAGGCTGCGCAGGGACACTTTGGTGTGCGCTCTGGACACTGGGTCGTGCGGGGGGCTTGGGCAGCATGTAACCCAGAAGTGGCAGTGGAGTGTCATGCAGTGATTGTGCTTTGTTGGAGGTAGTGTGGTGCTTAGCTAAGGTATGCCTTGCTAATGAGGGTTTTTCAGAAGTAAAATTTGTTGGGAGGGGGGCCCACTCTTGCCGCTATTGTGGCTTAATAGTGGGACCTGGGAACTTGAGATGCAGCCCAACATGTAGCCCCTCGCCTGCCCTATCCGTTGCTGTGTCGTTCCCATCACTTTCTTGAATTGCCCAGATTTTCACAAATGAAAACCTTAGCGAGCATCGGCGATATACAAAAATGCTGGAGTCGCCCATTGACTTCAATGGGGTTCGTTATTCGAAACGAACCCTCGAGCATCGCGAAAATTTCCTCTCGAGTAACGAGCACCTGAGCATTTTGGTGCTCGCTCATCTCTAATCAATAGTCATCTGGTATAAAGTCACAGTCATTTGTATTTTGAACAACTTGCAAATGATTTTGCTTTGGGGATTCCTTCTATTAATGATCATCTCTCTGTGTAAAAGGAAATTAAGTGTAGTTTGTATGCTTCAGTGATTTTTTTGAGCAACTATGTCAATGATTGTTCGATTGTTGTTCCATGGTAACCCTCCCTATTGTGCAGATTTGTCGTACAAGACAACATACAACGGGATGTGACATGGGAATAGATGAACTATTAAAAGGTTTTAACCTACAAGTCTAATGTTTGTTGCTCTCACTTACCCAATTGGGCATAAATTACCACTTCATGAAAGCTGTTCATGAGCATACATGGTCTGTTGTCCACCATAGTGATGTTCTCAGTGAGGTCGTAGGCCTCTCTCACTATGGTCATGGCTCCAGGTTTTTCTCCAGCTTCAGCATATGCTATAAATTTTTCACCCTCTTCCAGCACGTATTTACAGGAGTTGATGAAGGAAGATTTCCCATGACCGATGGCACCAATGAGCTGTAAGAGAACCCGGGAGTATCCCTGATTACCACGAGGACCATCATCCAGGCTGAAGCTGAGGATCTTCTGTCTAAGCTGCTCGTACTCCATCTCTCATAGACTGTTCCTTCTTCTCGGTGTCTTGTTTCTGTGTAATGTATTTACATCTCTGAATACTTTCACTTCTCATTTCCGGCATCACATGAATTCCTGGAAGCTGAGCTTTGGTTACTAATGACTTTGAATTTGTATCTCAATGCTAAATGTAACATTTAAAAGAAAAACTGGAAGCTTTACTCAATGATTTGATTAAAATATAACTTCTGATAGTAGTCCTGCAAAGAACACAGGGTTGAGCTTCTGCTGATCTCTCTGGTTTTGGCTCTGTTCAAATGGGGTTTAACATAGTTAGATAGTATTTAAGACTGAAAAAAGACATATGTCCATCCAGTTTAGCCCGCAATGTTGATCCAGAGGAAGGCAAAAAAAGCAATGAATTAGAATCCAATTTTCCCCATTTAACCCCTTGAGTGGCGGGTTTCCTACCACCCTGTCGTGCCCACCAGGGCAGGTTTTTTAAAATGGTCTAATCATTGAATTTCAACTAATTTTGCAGTTGCGTCTCAAGAGCCATAACTTTTTCATTTTTCCATTGACATGGCCATATGAGGGCTTGTTTTTTGCGGGACAAGTTGTGATTTTTTAAACAGGGGGGAGGAAAAAAGAAATGGGGAAAAAAGAAAAAAAGGGGCCATGTCATTAAGGGGTTAAATAAAGTATTAACTTCCTTCTCTGGGTCATTACGACGCACATGGATACCACATGTGTGATAGTATTTTTGATTTTTTACAAAGTAAAGGGAGACAAGTGTTTTTATTATTTTTTTTATAATTTTTTAACTTTTTTTTTTTTTTTTGTCCCTTTAGGGGACTTCCACAGGGACCCATCAGGACCCCTGATCACATTCCAGGGGTCCGATGGTGACAGCCCTTTACATGCTGCAGTGACAGCCCTTTACATGCTGAAGTCACATAGACTGCAGCATGTAAAGGGTTAACACAGCAGAGATCGGAGGTTTTCTCTGATCTCTGCTGTAAAAGCTGGTACCTAGCTGTCCTCTGACAGCCAAGCACTAGCTCCCCCTGCCACAGAGACTATTGGCTTGCTTCTGACAAGTCGATGGTCTCTATGGCAACCTGTAAACAAAGCAGGAGATTGCCGGCATATCGGCAATATCTTCTGCTGGTTTTTCAAAGCCCTTGCTTTGTTCTCTGGGTCTGTGCAGACAGAGCACATGGTCACAGCTTGTGGCATTGTGCTCTGCAGCTCCCATAGTGATACATAGCCCGGAAATCTTCCGGGCTATGTCGCTATGAGCAGTGGAGCTCGTCCCGGAAAATTTCCGGGCGTGCCACTCAAGGGGTTAAGGGAAAAAATTAATTCCCAACTCCAGTCTGGCAATTGGAATAATCCCCGAATCTTCGACCCTTCTGAAGTTATTAGTGATATAAAAGGTAATATTGTAACGCTTAGGGAAGGCATCCAGGAATCTCTTAACGTATTTTATCGAATTTGCCATCACTACATCTTCAGGCAGAGAGTTCCACAGTCTCACTGCTCTTACTGCAAATAACCCCCTTTTATGTTGGTGTATAAACCTTCTTTTCTATAGACATAGAGGGTGCCCCCTTGTTACAGTCCTGGGTATAAATAGATGATGGAAGAGATCTCTGTATTGTCCTCTGATATATCTATATATAGTTATTAGAGTGCCCCCTTGTTACAGTCCTGGGTATAAATAGATGATGGGAGAGATCACTATATTGTCCCCTGATATATCTATACATAGTTATTAGAGCGCCCCCTTGTTACAGTCCTGGGTATAAATAGATGATGGGAGAGATCTCTATATTGTCCCTTTATATATCTATGCATAGTTATTAGAGCGCCCCCTTGTTACAGTCCTGTGTATAAATAGATGATGGGAGAGATCTCTATATTGTCCTTTATATATCTATGCATAGTTATTAGAGCACCCCCTTGTTACAGTCCTGAGTATAAATAGATGATGGGAGAGATCACTGTATTGTCCTCTGATATATCAATACATAGTTATTAGAGCGCCTCCTTGTTACAGTCCTGGGTATAAATAGATGATGGGAGAGATCACTGTATTGTCCTCTGATATATCAATACATAGTTATTAGAGCGCCCCCTTGTTACAGTCCTGGATATAATAGATGATGCGAGAGATCTCAGTATTGTCCCCTGATATATCTGTACATAGATATTAGGTTGCCCCTCAGTCATCTTTTACTAAACTAAATTACCCCAATTTTGATGACCTCTCTGAGTATTGTAGTCCACCCATTCTGTTTATTACTTTAGTTGCCCACCTTTGTACTCCCTCAAGCTCTGATATGTCCTTCTTGAGTACCAGAGCCCCAAACTGTCCACAATATTCCATGTGTGGTCTGACCAGTGACTTGTAAAGAGGAAGAACAATGTTCTCATCATGTGCCCCTAGACCTTTTCTGATGCCCCCATGATCCTATTTGCCTTGGCAGCAGCTGCCTGACACTGGTTGCTGCAGCAAAACTTACAATTAACTAAAATCCCCAAGTACTTTTCGATGTCAGTGTTTTCTAGTTGTTTGCTATTTAGTGTATAATAGTAACATGTATTACGCTGCCCGTGTGCAGAACCTTACATTTATCAGTGTTAAACCTCATTGGCTATTTTCTGCCCAAGCCAACTTATCCAGAACCACTTGCAACTGCATTCTGTTCTCACTTGGGTTAATATCTTTATATAGTTTTGTATCATCTGCAGATATTTATATTTTACTATGCAATACTTCTACCAGGTCATTATTAATAATAATAATAATAATAATAATCAACATTTTACGCAGAGCTTATAAAACAGGGGAGAACAGATACAAAATACAAAAATACAAAAACCACGGTTACATGTAGTAATTAGAGATGAGCGAACGTACTCGTCCGAGCTTGATACTCGTTCGAGTATTAGCGTGTTCGAGATGCTCGTTCTCGTAACGAGTACCACGCGATGTTCGGGTTACTTTCACTTTCCTCTCTGAGACGTTAGCGCGCTTTTCTGGCCAATTTAAAGACAGGGAAGGCATTACAACTTCCCCCTGCGACGTTCAAGCCCTATACCACCCCCCTGCAGTGAGTGGCTGGGAAGATCAGGTGTCACCGGAGTATAAAAATCGGCCCCTCCCGCAGCTCGCCTCAGATGCGTTGTGAGATAGCTGAGGGACAGTGGTATCGTGTTGGAGCTGCTGTAGGGAGAGTGTTAGGAGTTAGTGTAGGCTTCAAGAACCCCAACGGTCCTTCTTAGGGCCACATCTAACCGTGTGCAGTACTGTAGAGGCTGCTTTTAGCAGTGTTGCACTTTTTTTTTTTTTTGCTATATCGGCCGTGCAGAGCATTGCACCCTGCAGTAATAGTCCAGGGACAGAAGTATGGAGGCAGGGAGAGCGTTAGGAGTTAGTGTAGGCTTCAAGAACCCCAACGGTCCTTCTTAGGGCCACATCTAACCGTGTGCAGTACTGTCGAGGCTGCATTTAGCAGTGTTGCACTTTTTTTTTTTTTTTTGCTATATCGGCCGTGCAGAGCATTGCGCCCTGTAGTAATACTCCAGGGATAGAATTGTGTAGGCAGGGCCAGAAGACATATATATATATAGATTGAATATACGCAGTGGTCCTTTTGAAAAAAATATTTGGAAAAAATCTATTTGGCCTGCCTGTCACTGTGCTCAGTGTTCTGGGTCTGTGTCTGCTGGGGGTAGTATTTCTCCAAATAAATACGCAGCCAGCTAAGTGTTACAGCAGGGTTGCGCCAAATTATTTCCTGGCTCTGAAATCACCGCTCTGTTGCACTTAATAACAGTGCAACACTGCAGTTCCGTGACACACACATCAGGGACAGAATTGTGCAGGCAGGGCCAGAAGACATATTATAGATTGAATATACGCAGTGGTCCTTTTGGAAAAAATATTGGAAAAAAATCTATTTGGCCTGCCTGTCACTCTGCTCAGTGTTCTGGGTCCGTGTCTGCTGGGGGTAGTATTTCTCCAAATAAATACGCAGCCAGCTAAGTGTTACAGCAGGCTTGCGCCAAATTATTTCCTGGTGTTCCGTAAGCGAACTCAGCCTCCAACCACAGGCCAATAAGCGGCACATTTAATTACAGTGTTTTGTTTCTGCATTCCTGGTAATACAGCATGCTGAGGGGTAGGGGTAGGCCTAGAGGACATGGACGCGGCCGAGGACGCGGAGGCCCTAGTCCTGGTGTGGGCACAGGCCGAGCTCCTGATCCAGGTGTATCGCAGCCGATTGCTGCGGGATTAGGAGAGAGGCACGTTTCTGGCGTCCCCACATTCATCGCACAATTAATGGGTCCACGCGGTAGACCTTTATTAGAAAATGAGCAGTGTGAGCAGGTCCTGTCGTGGATGGCAGAAAGTGCTTCCAGCAACCTATCGTCCACCCACAGTTCTGCGCCGTCCACTGCTGCAACTCAGAAACCTCTGGCTGCTGCTCCTCCTTCCTCCCAGCCTCCTCACTCCATGAAAATGAGACATTCTGAGGAGCGGGCAGACTCCCAGGTACTGTTCTCGGGCCCCTGCTCAGATTGGGCAGCAGTGGTTCCTCTCCCACCAGAGGAGTTTATCGTGACTGATGCCCAACCATTGCAAAGTTCCCGGGGTCCGGGGGATGAGGCTGGGGACTTCCGGCAACTGTCTCAAGACCTTTCAGTGGGTGAGGAGGCCGATGACGATGAGACACAGTTGTCTATCAGTGAGGTAGTAGTAAGGGCATTAAGTCCGAGGGAGGAGCGCACCGAGGATTCTGAGGAAGAGCAGCAGGACAATGAGGTGACTGACCCCACCTGGTTTGCTACGCCTACACAGGACAGGTCTTCAGAGGGGGAGGCAAGGGCAGCAGCAGGGCAGGTTGCAAGAGGCAGTGCGGTGGCCAGGGGTAGAGGCAGGGCCAGACCGAATAATCCACCAACTGTTTCCCAAAGCGCCCCCTCGCGCCATGCCGCCCTGCAGAGGCCGAGGTGCTCAAAGGTCTGGCAGTTTTTCACTGAGAGTGCAGACGACCGACGAACAGTGGTGTGCAACCTTTGTCGCGCCAAGATCAGCCGGGGAGCCACCACCACCAGCCTCACCACCACCAGCATGCGCAGACATATGATGGCCAAGCACCCCACAAGGTGGGACGAAGGCCGTTCACCACCTCCGGTTTGCACCGCTGCCTCTCCCCCTGTGCCCCAACCTGCCACTGAGATCCAACCCCCCTCTGAGGACACAGGCACTGCCGTCTCCTGGCCTGCACCCACACCCTCAGCTCCGCTGTCCTCGGCCCCATCCAGCAATGTCTGTCAGCGCAGCGTCCAGCCGTCGCTAGCGCAAGTGTTTGAGCGAAAGTGCAAGTACGCCGCCACGCACCCGCACGCTCAAGCGTTACACGTGCACGTAGCCAAATTTATCAGCCTGGAGATGCTGCCATATAGGGTTGTGGAAACGGAGTCCTTCAAAAGTATGATGGCGGCGGCGGCCCCGTGCTACTCAGTTCCCAGTCGCCACTACTTTTCCCGATGTGCCGTCCCAGCCCTGCACGACCACGTCTCCCGCAACATTGTATGCGCCCTCACCAACGCGGTTACTGCCTAGGTCCACTTAACAACGGACACGTGGACAAGCACAGGCGGGCAGGGCCACTATATCTCCCTGACGGCACATTGGGTGAATTTAGTGGAGGCTGGGACAGAGTCAGAGCCTGGGACCGCTCACGTCCTACCCACCCCCAGAATTGCGGGCCACAGCTCGGTGGTGGTATCTGCGGCGGTGTATGCTTCCTCCACTAAACCACCCTCCTCCTCCTCCTCCAACGCAACCTCTGTCTCGCAATCAAGATGTGTCAGCGGCAGCAGTCGGTGTCGCGCGTCGTGGCAGCACAGCGGTGGGCAAGCGTCAGCAGGCCGTGCTGAAACTACTCAGCTTAGGAGATAGGAGGCACACAACCAACGAACTGCTGCAGGGTCTGACAGAGCAGATCGACCGCTGGCTTGCGCCGCTGAGCCTCCAACCGGGCATGGTCGTGTGTGACAACGGCCGTAACCTGGTGGCGGCTCTGCAGCTCGGCAGCCTCACGCACGTGCCATGCCTGGCCCACATCTTTAATTTGGTGGTTCAGCGCTTTCTGAAAAGCTACCCACGCTTGTCAGACCTGCTCGGAAAGGTGCGCCGCCTCTGCGCACATTTCCGCAAGTCCCACACGGACGTTGCCACCCTGCACGCCCTGCAACATCGGTTTAATCTGCCAGTGCACCGACTGCTGTGCGACGTGCCCACACGGTGGAACTCTACGCTCCACATGTTGGCCAGGCTCTATGAGCAGCGTAGAGCTATAGTGGAATACCAACTCCAACATGGGCGGCGCAGTGGGAGTCAGCCTCCTCAATTATTTTTAGAAGAGTGGGCCTGGTTGGCAGACATCTGCCAGGTCCTTCGAAACTTTGAGGAGTCTACCCAGGTGGTGAGCGGCGATGCTGCAATCATTAGCGTCACCATTCCTCTTTTATGCCTCTTGAGAAGTTCCCTGCAAAGCATAAAGGCAGACGCTTTGCACTCGGAAACAGAGACGGGGGAAGACAGTATGTCGCTGGATAGTCAGAGCACCCTCATGTCTATATCTAGCGCGTTGAGGAGGAGGGGGAGGAGCATGAGGAGGAGGGGGAAGAGACAGCTTGGCCCACTGCTGAGGGTACCCATGCTGCTTGCCTGTCATCCTTTCAGCGTGTATGGCCTGAGGAGGAGGAGGAGGATCCTGAAAGTGATCTTCCTAGTGAGGACAGCCATGTGCTGCGTACAGGTACCCTGGCACACATGGCTGACTTCATGTTAGGATGCCTTTCTCGAGACCCTCGCGTTACACGCATTCTGGCCACTACGGATTACTGGGTGTACACACTGCTCGACCCACGGTATAAGGAGAACCTTTCCACTCTCATACCCGAAGAGGAAAGGGGTTCGAGAGTGATGCTATACCACAGGACCCTGGCGGACAAACTGATGGTAACATTCCCATCCGACAGCGCTAGTGGCAGAAGGTGCAGTTCTGAGGGCCAGGTAGCAGGGGAGGCGCAGAGATCAGGCAGCATGTACAGCGCAGGCAGGGGAACATTATCCAAGGCATTGGACAGCATTATGGCTCCCCAGCAAGACTGTGTCACCGCTCCCCAGTCACGGCTGAGTCGGCGGGAGCACTGTAAAAGGATGGTGAGGGAGTACGTAGCCGATCGCACGACCGTCCTCCGTGACGCCTCTGCCCCCTACAACTACTGGGTGTCGAAGCTGGACACGTGGCCTGAACTCGCGCTGTATGCCCTGGAGGTGCTTGCTTGTCCTGCGGCTAGCGTCTTGTCAGAGAGGGTGTTTAGTGCGGCTGGGGGAATCATCACAGATAAGCGTACCCGCCTGTCAACCGACAGTGCCGACAGGCTAACACTCATCAAGATGAACAAAGCCTGGATTTCCCCAGACTTCTCTTCTCCACCAGCAGACAGCAGCGATACCTAAGCAATAGGTAGGCTGCACCCGCGGATGGAAGCATCGTTCTGTATCCCCATCAAAAACGGGGACCTTTTCGCTTCATCAATCTGTGTATAATATTCCTCCTCCTCCTCCTGCTCCTCCTCCTGAAACCTGACATAATCACGCCGAACGGGCACTTTTTCTTAGGCCCACAAGGCTCAGTCGTATAACTTTTCTAAACAATTTTTATACGTTTCAATGCTCATTAAAGCGTTGAAACTTTCACCTCAACCAATTTTTATTTTAACTGGGCTGCCTCCTGGCCTAGTTACCAATTAAGCCACATTAACCAAAGCGATTAATGGGTTTCACCTGCCCTCTTGGTTGGCCATAGCCAATTTTTCTGATGTACATTAGTACTGTTGATACAGCAATTTTTGTGGGCCCTCGCCTACAGTGTAATCAAATGAATTTTTAGCCCACCTGCATTACAGCTGACGTTACATCCGCTGTGTTGGGCAATGCAATGGGATATTTTTATGTACCGCCGGTGGCTTCCTGGCACCCACCCATGCTGTGGGTCCACAGGGAGTTGTAAATGCATCTGTTTCCACTTCTAAAGAACCCCAGTCTGACTGGGGCATGCAGTCTGGGCCGAAGCCCACCTGCATTAAACATGACATTACTACCTCAGCTGTGTTGGGCAATGCAATGGGATATATTTATGTACCGCCGGTGGCTTCCTGGCACCCACCCATGCTATGGGTCCACAGGGAGTTGTAAATGCATCTGTTTCCACTTCTAAAGAACCCCAGTCTGACTGCGGCATGCAGTGTGGGCCGAAGTCCACCTGCATTAAAGATGACATTACTACCTCAGCTGTGTTGGGCAATGCAATGGGATATATTTATGTACCGCCGGTGGCTTCCTGGCACCCACCCATGCTGTGGGTCCACAGGGAGTTGTAAATACATCTGTTTCCACTTCTAAAGAACCCCAGTCTGACTGGGGCATGCAGTCTGGGCCGAAGCCCACCTGCATTAAACATGACATTACTACCTCAGCTGTGTTGGGCAATGCAATGGGATATATTTATGTACCGCCGGTGGCTTCCTGGCACCCACCCATGCTATGGGTCCACAGGGAGTTGTAAATGCATCTGTTTCCACTTCTAAAGAACCCCAGTCTGACTGCGGCATGCAGTGTGGGCCGAAGTCCACCTGCATTAAAGATGACATTACTACCTCAGCTGTGTTGGGCAATGCAATGGGATATATTTATGTACCGCCGGTGGCTTCCTGGCACCCACCCATGCTGTGGGTCCACAGGGAGTTGTAAATACATCTGTTTCCACTTCTAAAGAACCCCAGTCTGACTGGGGCATGCAGTGTGGGCCGAAGCCCACCTGCATTAAACATGACATTACTACCTCAGCTGTGATGGGCAATGCAATGGGATATTTTTATGTACCGCCGGTGGGTTCCAGGGAGCCACCCATGCTGTGGGTGCACACGGAATTCCCATTGCGGAGTTGTACCTGCCTGTGACTATATATAAAAAACCGCGGTCTGACTGGGGCATGCAGACACCTTGACAGAATGAATAGTGTGTGGCACATAGGTTCCCCATTGCTATGCCCACGTGTGCAGCTCCAGATGGAGGTGGCACAGGATTGGATTTCTCATTGCTTCTGTACAGCATTGTGGGCTATCGCCCCGCCCCTCTGCAGTGTGTGCCTGCTTTTCCTGTGGCAGACGCACTTATAAATAGACATGAGGGTGGCGTGGCATGAGGGCAGCTGAAGGCTGGGCAGGGACAGTTTGGTGTGCGCTGTGGACACTGGGTCGTGGGGGGCGGGGATTTGGCAGCATGTAACCCAGGAGAAGTGGCAGCGGAGTGTCATGCAGGCAGTGATTGTGCTTTGTTGGAGGTAGTGTGGTGCTTAGCTAAGGTATGCATTGCTAATGAGGGCTTTTCAGATGTTAAAGTTGTGGGGTGGGGGCACTCTTGCTGCTATTGTGGCTTAATAGTGGGACCTGGGAACTTGAGATGCAGCCCAACATGTAGCCCCTCGCCTGCCCTATCCGTTGCTGTGTCGTTCCCATCACTTTCTTGAATTGCCCAGATTTTCACAAATGGAAACCTTAGCGAGCATCGGCGATATACAAAAATGCTCTGGTCGCCCATTGACTTCAATGGGGTTCGTTACTCGAAACGAACCCTCGAGCATCGCGAAAAATTAATCTCGAGTAACGAGCACCCGAGCATTTTGGTGCTCGCTCATCTCTAGTAGTAATCAATTGATGGAAACAGTAGGGGTGAGGGTCCTGCTCCAAGAGTTTACATACTACAAGTAATGGGGTGATACAGAAGGTAAAGGGCTGGAGATGTGCAAAGTATGGCGAGGTGGAGAGTGAGGGATGCTATACACAGACAATGGTCAGACATAAACCGTATAGTGGCTGATTCAGTATGATTGTGTAGTATCTTGTGTTGATGCACTGTGCAAAACTGTCTTGTCATTTCCAGTGTGTGTGTTGCACAAATCCAAAGCCTGCATGTAAATGTATCAATTTTGTCATGTCATATGGTATGAGAAACTTTATAAAAATGAGTGCTTGAGAGCGGGAAAGGAGTTGTTGCTCCATCTTCTAAGGCTGCAAGAGGAAACACAGAGACACATGGGGGCACCTTCAGCCCTTGTGTGTTGAAGATGGAAGAAAAGAAGAGTGTCCCCAATCTTTTTTTTAAACAATAAGTTTTTATTGGTTTTATGAAAAGAAAGTTACAGAGCAAAATTCCATGCTGTGTATGTGAGAAGTATTCTCAAGATCATATACATGTAGTACTTGTTTTAAGCATGAAGATATAACATATCTAGAGACTATCATGAAACTGTTCAATATAAACTGAAAAGGAAATGTTCAGTGTTATGGTAAGAGAGTTGAATAAGTGTGAAAAGGTAAAGGAAGGGAGGGGAAAAGGGAGGGGGGTTAGTAGGATGTGGCAGATAATTAGGGAAATCATAGAGTTTTAAAATATTAACGTTAGGTCCACCGAATTTACTGGTTTAGCAGGGAAATAGATTTATCCAGGGCTTCCACATCATGTCAAATCTCAAAATATCATTGTTTCTAAGGGCTAGAATCTTTTAGTATATGCTATGTTCCGACACTAGGTGAATGAGTTCTGACACAATCGGCTCTGTCTCAGATTTCCAACGTCTGGCTATCAAAGATTTAGCCGTCAGCAGTATATGGCCTGTTAGTTTCTTTAGCGGAGGGTAGATTTTGTCCGTGGTCAGGAACAATAAGGCAAGGTCAGGGGAGAAGGGGAGATTAAAGGGGTTGTCCCGCGCCGAAACGGGTTTTTCGGCGCGAGACAACCCCGATGCAGGGGTTAAAAAAACAAACCGGAGAGTGCTTACCTGAATCCCGGCGGTCCGGCGTCTTCATACTCACCTGCTGAAGATGGCCGCCGGGGTCTGCTCCCTCCGTGGACCGCAGCTCTTCTGTGCGGTCCATTGCCGATTCCAGCCTCCTGATTGGCTGGAGTCGGCACGTGACGGGGCGGAGCTACACGGAGCCGGCATTCTGCACGAGCGGCCCCATTGAAGACAGCAGAAGACCCGGACTGCGCAAGCGCGGCTAATTTGGCCATCGGAGGCCGAAAATTAGTCGGCACCATGGAGACGAGGACGCCAGCAACGGAGCAGGTAAGTATAAAACTTTTGATAACTTCTGTATGGCTCATAATTAATGCACAATGTACATTACAAAGTGCATTAATATGGCCATACAGAAGTGTATAGACCCACTTGCTGCCGCGGGACAACCCCTTTAAGGGCCGTGACCTTGTGGATAAGTTTATAGACATCTCTCCAAAAGGGGTCCAGGAAAGGGCATGACCAGAAAATATGAATAAGGGAGCCCTGATTTTTACAGTTTCTCCAACATCTGTCGCTATCGGCCAAGCCTCTCCTAGCCAACACTGATGGGGTGTAGTACCAACGTGTAAGGAGTTTCAAGTGTGTTTCAGTCAGACTAGCACCCTTCGAGGATTGTCCAGCCCATTTAAAAGCCTTAAGCCACTGTTCGGAGAGTATTCTTTTTTTGACGATATCTTTGCCCAAATTTATGAGATGGCATTTCCCTGCTGGTTTCAGGTTACCTGAGAAAATATCCTAAAGTAGTTGGGTGTATATTTTAACTTGTGGAGCATCTAAGAATGAGGAGATTATCTCTGGGACCTCAATATTCTCCAGGTGGTAACAATGCAAGAAAGAAGATATTTGGATATATTTGTAAATATCTGAGTTTGTGAGGTAAAAATTGGCTGTCAGATCGCGGAAAGAAAGGAGTCCGGTCGGAAAAAAAAGATCAGATATGTATCTTAGACCCTCTCTAGACCATGGCTTCATGCATAGGTTAGGAATAAAAGATTCTAGGGTTTCAAGGGGTATATTTAGAGAGACATGAGTTGTGCTACTGTCGGTGTTATATGCTAGGTCAATCCAGGCTTCTACAGATGCTCTCATTGGGGGAGAAAGATGCGGAATATTCAAGTATTTCATGAGTAGAGGATGAGAAATTCCAATAATGGAGGCAATTAGTAAAAGTTTTAAAGGCTTTTGATTGTTGAAATCCAATTCCAGAGAGGGCCAGCTTATTTTTGAATTGTGTCGCGTCCAAGCTTTTAGATTGTTAAGGACAGTAGATTTGCGGTAGGATTCTAGGTTGGGGAGACCCAAACCTCCTTGGTATCTGTTTCATGTTAGAGTAGATTCGTGCAATTCTTGGTTTTTTGTTTTGCCATATAAAGTTGGACAGCTGTCTTTGAAAGCTACTTAGAGAAAGTTTTGGTATAGGTATTGATAAGGAACAGAAGTAATGCAAGATTTATGGTAGTATCAACATTTTATATATTGCGACACGGCCTAGCCATGAGAGGGGGCAAGAAAAAAAGGTATCTATCTGTTTTTGAATATCTGCTAGTAGTGGGGGGGAAATTTACTGAGATGAGATGTGAGGTGGGAAAGCTTAGATTTATACCTAGGTATGGGATGCTCCTAGGTTGCCACTGGATGGGGAATTCTTTTTGTATTTTTTTTTCAAGTCTTCTTGAATTTCTATACCTAAAATTTGTGATTTGGTGATATTCAATTTGTAGTAGGATATTTCCGAAAATTTTTGTAGTATTTCTTGGGTTGTTCTTAAGGATGAAATTGGATTAGAGAGTGTGAGTAAGATGTCATTGGCAAATAAGCTGATTTTGTCTTGTCTAGAGCCAGCATTTATCCCTTGAATATCTGGGCTGTTCCTTATGTATTCCGCCAAGGGTTCCATGACTAAGATGAATAGTAGGGGGGAGAGTGGACAACCTTGGCGAGTGCCATTAGTGATAAAGAAAGAAGTAGACAACATACCATCGGCCAGGATTTTTGCTGATGGGGAAGTGTATAGGGCTCAAACAGCTTTAAATATGTTGCCGGAGAAACCGAATTTGTTTAAAATGGCAAAGGCATATTCCCAATGGAGCCTGTCGAATGCTTTTTCAGCATCTAGGGCAAGTAGGACTGAGGGAGAATGTGTGGTTTCAAGTTTATATAGGAGATTAAGTATCCTTCTAGTATCGTCTGAAGCTTGTCTCCCTTTTATGAAACCCACCTGGTCTGAATGGACTATGTCGGGGAGAATGTTTAGAAGTCTTTGTGCTATTGCTTTAGCATAAATTTTTATATCACAATTTAGTAAGGATATAGGTCTAAAGTAGGAAGGAGAAGTAGGTTCTTTTCCTGGCTTGGGGATTGTTATTATTGTGGCTTCTAACATTTTGGTAGGGAAGGAACCATCTTCAATTCCTTGATTAAAAGCACAAGTTAGGTGTGGAGTAAGATGTGCTGGAAAGAGTTTGTAGTAGTCGTTGGAGAAGCTGTCAGGGCCGGGGGCTTTGTGGGGTTTTAAAGATTTAATAGTATCTAAAATTTCATTAGTTGTTAAAGGAGTGTTGTGAAAGCTAAGTTGGGATTCTGTGAGAGAAGGGAGATCCACACCTATAAGGAAATGCTCAATATTTGGAATATTAGGTTGAGGGGTGGAGGGGTCATTTTTAAAGTTGTATAATTTTTGAAGTATTGATAGAAGATTTCTATAATATGTGAGGGGTGATATATTTTATTTGTTTGGTTATGGGAGTCAAGTAGATATGGAATTTTGGATTTTAGGATTCTTTTTTTTACAAGATTTGCCATCATGCGTGAGGGTTTGTTGTTTGAAATATGGTAGGTTGCTCGCATGGATCTCATTTCTTTATCGTAGTTGTCGATAAGTTGGTTTCTGAGTTTTTGTCTTAGTTTAAATAGTTCATTGTGAAGAGATTCAGAGGGGGATCTAGAGAGTTGGTCCTCTTTTTCAGAGATTTGTGATAGAAGGTTGTTTAATTGCTGAGTTTTTTCTCTTTTATGTCGGGCGCTAATTTTAATTAGGACCCCTCTGATGAAGGCTTTATGGGCGTTCCAGGTGGTGATAGGGGACACTTCAGGGGTTGTGTTGTATTTGAAATGTTCTTCCAAGGCCGTTGATATAGTGGCCTGATTTCTTGGTAGTTTCATGAGAAATACATCGTTTCTCCAGGATCTCGGTTTCGCTTCCTCTTCGCCAGGGAGAATAGTAATTGAAACAGATGCCTGGTCAGACCACATGGCAATCCCCACCTGGGCTGATTTAATGTTGGGGAGGGCAGATCTGTTGACTAAAATTAGGTCTATTCTTGAGAAAGATTTATGTCTTGAGGAGTAAAATGAGAACTCTTTCAATGACGCATTTAGGCATCTGAAAGTGTCAAATAGAGCATTGTTGTGTAACCAAGGAAGTAGGGAGGGGGTCGATCTCATCAGGCCTCTTGTGGAGTCCAGAAGTTTGTCTGGTACAGGGTTGAAATCACCGCACATTATTAGGGTACCCACTTCGCATTTCCTTATTTTTTTTAATGATCTTGTTTAAGAAACATAGTTGGGCGTTATTCGGGGCATAGATGTTGACAAGTGTGAAAGGCTTGTGATTAACCCCTTCCCGCTCCAGGACGTACCGGTAAGTCCCAGGAGCCTGGTACGTCCCGCAACAGGACGTACCGGTACGTCCTGGGGATAGCGCTAGATCACATAAGATCCCGCGCTATCCCGCAGCGGGAGCCAGCTGTCAGTCACAGCCGGCGTCCCGCTGCAACAGCGGGGGGCATCGGAGATGCGCCCGCCGCTGTTAACCCCTTCCATGCCGCGATCTAAGTAGATCGCGGCAGGGAAAGAGTTCACAGAGGGATCGCGA
Organism: Eleutherodactylus coqui; assembly: GCA_035609135.1. Taxonomy (NCBI): domain Eukaryota; kingdom Metazoa; phylum Chordata; class Amphibia; order Anura; family Eleutherodactylidae; genus Eleutherodactylus; species Eleutherodactylus coqui. Next base: position 178,714,212 of record CM069412.1, on the reverse strand, counting down.
TCCCTCTGTGTCTCCGGCCGGCTCTCGCGATGTCATCGCGAGAGCCCTGCCTGTCACCATGGCAACAGGACACCAGACACTGGCGTCCTGTATTGCCTGTGCCTATAATCGCTGTACAAGCGATAAGGCATGGGAGAGCAGTAGCTCTGCCATGCCTTATGACAGCGATCATAGGCACAGTGATGTAAGTCCCTCAGAGGGACTCAAATAGTATAAAAAAGAAAAGTGTAAAAAAAGAAAAATGTAAAAAAAAAAAGTAAAAAAAAAAAGTAAAAAAACCCCTTTTTTATGCTTTTTCTAATATTAGCATAAAAAAGGGAAAAAAACCTAAAACCCCACATATTGGATATTGACGCGTCCGTAACGACGTGTACAAAAAGTTGAACATGCTTTTTATTTTGTACGACAAAAAGCGTAAAAAAAACGCTAAAAAACAGAGGCAAAATGCTAATTTTTAGCATTTTGCCTCACAAAAAATGCAATAAAAGTAATCAAAAAAGCCGTACATTTCCCAAAATGGTACCAATAAAAACTACAGCTCGTCTCGCAAAAAATAAGCCCTTAAAGAGCTCCGTACATAGAAAAATAAAAAAGTTACAGGACTTTGAATGCAGGTATAGAGAAAAAAAAAAGATTTCCAAAAAAAGGGGGTTTTATTGCAAAAAAGTGTAAAAACCTAAAAAAATATAACAATTTTGGTATCGTTGTTACCGTACCGACCCGCAGAAAAAGTTTTGTGTGTCATTTATGCTGCATGATTAACGCTGTAAAAAAAAAATAAAAATCTATGGCAGAATTGATGTGTTTTCTCTCCCTGTTATCATTAAAAAAAAAATAAAAATTTTACGATATTGTCTATGTACCCAAAAGTGGCACCGATAAAAACTACAGATCGCCACGCAAAAAACAAGCCCTTATACGGCCGCGTCCACGGAAAAATAAAAAAGTTATGGCTTTTGAAAAATGGAGATGGAAAAATACCAAAAAATAGCTTGGTCCTCAACGCCAAAATAGGCCGTGTCATTAAGGGGTTAGGGAAGCCTGTTAGAATCAAATATCTGCCCTTGGTGTCTGCTTCTTGATGAGTTATGTTTATTTGTAGAGAATTTTTAAAGGCTATTAAGACTCTGGCTTGTTTTTTAGGGGAGCATGCCTTAAAGATTTTAGAAAATTTTTTTGCGTGAGAAATTTGGGTAGGCATCGGAAGCGAAGTGGGTCTCCTGAGCACAGATGACCTCAGCTTCTGAAGCAAGCGCCTCCCTCCATAAAGATGACCTTTTATATGGTGAATTTAGCCCATTGACATTTAAAGATAATATTTTGAATGACATTGCTGTAAGTTGAGTATAGATTTAGAGACATGTGGAAGTCCTGGAAGTTTCTAGGGATAGAGTCAGATATGAATTTTGGCCTGAGGAGCCTGTGTGCTCTGTCGATAATTAAAGGGGTTGTCCCGCGCCGAAACGGGGTTTTTTTTTTTCAAACCCCCCCCCCCCCCCCCGTTCGGCGCGAGACAACCCCGATGCAGGGACTGAAAAAAAGAACAGGACAGCGCTTACCTGAATCCCGGCGCTCCGGTGACTTCTATACTTACCGGTGAAGATGGCCGCCGGGATCCTCTACCTCCGTGGACCGCAGCTCTTCTGTGCGGTCCATTGCCGATTCCAGCCTCCTGATTGGCTGGAATCGGCACGTGACGGGGCGGAGCTACACGGAGCTACACGGAGCCCCATAGAGAACAGGAGAAGACCCGGACTGCGCAAGCGCGGCTAATTTGGCCATCGGAGGGCGAAAATTAGTCGGCTCCATGGGAACGAGGACGCTAGCAACGGAGCAGGTAAGTAAAAAACTTTTTATAACTTCTGTATGGCTCATAATTAATGCACAATGTACATTAAAAAGTGCATTAATATGGCCATACAGAAGTGTATAGACCCACTTGCTGCCGCGGGACAACCCCTTTAAATCTTGTGAAGTAGCCTCCGGAAAGAGTGTTGACATAAGTTTTTTTAGGTAGTTGGAGATTTCTGTGTTGTAATAGATTCGGGTATACCGCAGAATTTTATATTGTTGCGTCTATTTCTATCTTCTATATCCGCAAGTTTAGTTTTGAGCTGGGTTACTTCTTCTACCAGATCGTAGTGTGCGTCGATTAGAGCGTTATGGGATTGCGTGATTTCTCCCATTTTATTTTCAGTATGGGACACTCTCTCTCCAATGGATTCAATGGTGTTTTTTAAAGAAGAGTTGAGTGTTTTGAAGCTGGCTTGAAAAGAGTCACTTAAAGCGACCACCATGTCTTTAATAAAAGCTTCTGAGGCTAATTGAGAAGACGATGGTAGGGAGGCTATAAAGTTTCTCAGAGATGTTGAATGATTGTCTGGGGGGCCCTCTTCATCAGTTCTGGGGCGTTGTTTGAGTGGGCTAGCTGAAGGAGAGGGGCCCTGCTTTCTTTGTGCTGGAGTGGCCGCCGCTATTTTGACGTGCATGTGTGAGAGGGGATTTTGTTTTTTTCCCCTGTTTGACTGTGTGGTGAGGTGCTGGGACATTCACTCACCAGTCCCTGCGTCTTTTGGTCCAACAGGGAGCTTTCAGTATGCTCCGGATCAGAGCCGGCGGTCTTGTTTTCTTTGCTGTCCGCTTGCGAGGCGGGAGAGGCTGGGAGGCTATCTGATCGGGCGCGCGGGGCCTCCGACGGCAGGAAGAAGTCAACTAGGCACCGTGGTTGAGAGTGGGGGGGACGGCAACGGGACATCGCTGCAGAGAGGAGAGACAGAGTGTATCTTCTGCCATGGGAGGTAAGCGGGAAGCTGCTTTGTAGTTTGTATAAGGTGGTTTCAGCACGGAGCACAAGGCTTAGGCTGCAATATTCTAGCTCGTCCAGGCCACACACCCCGAGAGTCCCCAATCTTGATGTGAGCTGGATATAAGGAAAGTGAGCTCCAGTAGAGAGCGACAGAGAGAGAGAGCATCTGTGAGTTCTAGTGTGTTTTTCTTCAAGGCCAGTGCAGAGGTACTATCTATCTCTTTTGGTTTTCCTACACGGCCATCTAAAGTCTGGATCGCCACATAGAGGTACACCCTTTATTTGTCATACCCACGCATCTCCAAGGCTGGGTGGAAGTACTACAAGATAATAATCTCTGTTCACACATGTGCATCTTTGAGCCTGTAAGAGCCATGTGGAGGTACTAAATTCTGAAGTCTATTCATTTGCCTGCACTGTAAAGTCTGCAATTGACCTGCCCTGTATTGTTTATTCGTTATTCAAGTAAACTTTATATCAGGCTCTGACCGTTCCCAGAGAACCGTGGTACTTAAGAACTGTCTGTTGCTGAATTACTTATCCGCCGAGGGTCATACCGGTGTGAATGTTGGAACGCTGGCATCACGCGTGACAATTACACCCTGTTATCCAGTTTGGTGGGCATTCCCTATCCTAGGGGTGTTCAAGGTTGGCTGCAGTGCTATTCCGGCCTTGGCTGCGTGTGTCCCTCTGGGAAAGAGCATGGTAAGTGCCACCATGACAAGTCAGCACTTTACCCTCCCAGATCCCCACGTATGTCAGGTGTCCGGAGTCTCCCTATGGGACGCTGCAACTGAAGCAGGAGGTTGATTACGGCTAGCAGGGAATGCAGTCTGCAAGGACAGGGAGAATGTTATCAGGTGGAGAAAAGAAGTGTTTGGTTTAGGGGATATAGTATGCCTCCCTGAAGAGGTACGTTTTTAGAGCATGCCTGAAATTCTGTGTGTCAGGGATTGCCCAGATATTTTAGGGTAGCACGTTCCAGAGGACAGGTGCTGCTCTGGGGAAGTCTTGGATGCAGGAATGAGAGTTTTGAATTAAAGGGGCACATAATCTAATTTTGTTAGGGGAGTGGAAGGCACGGGTTGGGTGGTGGATTGAGATGTGGGAAGAAGTGTAAGGTGGCGCAGTGCTGTGGAGAGCTTTATGGATGAAGGTAGTGAGTTTGAATTGAATTCTTTATAGCCAGTGCAGTGACTGGCACAGGGCAGAGGCTTCCCAGTAGCGGATGAACAGGAAGATGAGCCTGGATGGATTGGAGGGGGGAGAGTCTGGTGCAGGGAAGGCCAATCAGCAGCAAGTTGCAATATTTGAGCCAAGAGTGGATGAGGGCTACAGTGAGCATTTTTAGCATGTCCACTGTGAGAAAGGGGGGAATTCTGGTGATGTTCTTGAGGTGCAAGTGACACGTTCGGGTAAGAGATTGGATATAGGGGGTAAAGGATAGACCGGAGTCGAATATAACCCCAAAACAGTTGGCATATTATCTGGGATTTATGGTGGTTCCACACACTGAGATGGAGATGTCAGGATGAGGCTGGTTAGCAGAGGGCAGAAACACGAGTAGGTCCGTTTTTGAGAGGTTTAGTTTTAGGTAAAGAGAGAACATAGTGTAAGAGACAGTGGACAAACAGTGAGTGGCATTTTGGAGGAATGTTGCTGTGATATCATGGGAAGAGATGTATAGCTGGGTATTATCAGCATAGAGATGGTACTGAATGCCAAATTTCCTGATGGTTTGTCCAATAGAGACTGTGTAAATGGAGAAAAGGAGGGGGCCGAGGACCAAGCCCTGGGGGACCCCAACACAAGGGGAAGAGGAGGGGAGGTAGAGCCAGCAAAGGAGACACTGAATGAGTGATCAGATAAGTAGGAGGAGAGACAGAAGAGAGCAGTGTCCTTTAGGCCGATGGAGCAAAGCATGTTGAGGCGAAGTTTGTGGTCAACAGTGTCAAGGGCAGTTTCTGTCTAGTGTAGAGGGTGAAAGCCAGACTATAGGGGGCCAAGAAGAGAGTTTTCTGATAGATAGCATATAAGCTGGGAGTAAACCAAGCGTTCTAATAGTTTGGAGATGAAGGGGAGATCTGTCTGAGAAATGTATCTTGTTATATGTCATATGGCTATGTTTTATATATGTGTTTGCAAGGATGCTAAAGAGTGGAGCACAGAGCAGAACAGTTCAGTCCAGTCTAGTCTGCAAGTGAGTGAACCCCACAGATCCTGTTCGGCCTGTGCGGGGAAGAATGGAAGAAGCTGAGAGGTATCTTTCAGCTTGGCCTGTGCCTACCCTACCCAGGATGTGCCAGTGTACCCCTAAACACCGAAGGAGAGAAAGAGAAAAGCAGCTGAAGAGAGAGTGGTGACCGGTAGAGAGTAGGAGGGACAGAGAGTCACCGAGAGCAGGATCACACAGATAACTGTGGCTGTGGGTTGTCCGAGAGAGCCTCTCTGTCACACCACCTTCTAGAAATGTAATTTGAGCCGTACTGCTGTTATTTTATTGGAACTTTATTGAAGTGAAGTAAAACAGGCATTACCAACCGTTCCTGGTTTGTCCAGAAAGTTATCCCTGTGTGGGGGCTATTTTATTGCAATTTTGGGATTCACCACAGACAACGGAACAGTGGCATCACAAGTGACAATGGACTTTAAGGTAACCGCTAGTTAACCTTTCCCTGTGACCTCCCCCAGCAGTAACTTGGTCGTGTCCCGAGCTACCCTCAGAGTAGGAGATGGTAGAGTCACCATGACAAGAAACCCTTTTCTAACCCACCATCTCCTTATCTGTGGGCCCGCTCCTCAGCCTCTGCACAATCCATGAAGCAATAATGAAATTTGTTCAGAAATCAAAATTTTGGCTGACAAATTGACAAACTCGATTTCTTCCTTGGTGCATCTGGAAAACTGCCGATCCATATCTGTACTTCCTCCCTGTCCTGTGGTTTTTGGAAACATAGGTGTAACAACTACACTCTTATCAGCAATGTGGGAACCTGAGGCATCAGACACACCCAAAGGAGATATCTCAGATGCAGTGTCAGAAGATTTAATGTCAGTGGAGCTAAAATTAACCTTGGATTTGTACACCCATTTACAGCTTTTTCATGATATCTGACTCCTATACTGTTATTTCCAGTGTATTACTTTTGCCATTTATATTCCTATAAAGTTGTTCTTATAACCTTATTTGGTATTTCAGTAGACTTACTGATGCGATATGTTCAGAAACATACCCATTACGGCCCTAGTCTTTTGTATGGATGCAAAACGGGGCCCAAACCAAAAAGGAGCATCAATCTTTAACTGTCTTTAAGCTTTTACGTGATCGCCATTATCCATCAGATAACGGTGATCACTTGACAAGGAACTGCTCACCACAGCCCTCCATCACTGCTCAGACTCTTAACTAACTTTAGTATCCAGGAGCAAGGAGATTTTAAATTTCCCGGGCTCTCCCCAGCTTCTGCGCTTGCGTCCATCATTTCAGCGACGAGCGCATGCACGGAAGCTGGGGAATGGTCAGCGTATAAGGATTCCATTTGGGAACTTTGCTGGAGGCCTCAGTTAAGTTATTTTACCTTCCCTCATGGATCGGATCTGTGATGGGAGGTGAAACGTTAACGTTTTACTTTTACGCAATCACCGTCATCCATTGGATAACGGCAATAACCTGATCAAGGACCCCATCCGACGGCCGGCTGTGAAATCCATAGGCTCTCAACTATATTTGGTAGCCAGAAGTGGGGAGATTTTAAATTACCCAGGCAATCTGTGGATTTTGCTATGGGTGCGTGCGCAGATGCCGGGGTAAGGTCCGCGGACAATGATCCATGAGGGGAGACGAAACAAATAAACAATGTTTTTTTTTTGTTTTTAACATTTTTTTTTTACTTTTAGATGATTGCTGTTATTCATTGGAATACAATGGATACATACAGCGGTCCCCAGTGACAGCTCCCTGCTCTCAGTTACTCTTACTACCCGGGAGCTGGGAGTCTTTAAATTTCTTGGGCATCCCAGGCTTCTGTGCATGCGTGTGACGTAATGATGTCTGGCGCACATGCGCAGAAGACCGTCATCTGGTCATGGAGGACGAGAATTCTGTGGGACATAATGGAGGATAAGGGTAAGTATCCTCAGCTCCTTTTATGGATCCGATCTATAAGGAGAGCTGAAACATTAACTTTGTTTTACTTTTCATTCACTCTAATGCCATCGCTGGTATCTGGGGATTACCAGCAACCGCATTACCAGGGGAGGGGGGCACGCTTCCAGCGGTCCCCCATGTATGCTCCAGAATATCGGCTTCCTCTGTTAACCAACAACATGGAGCTGGCATGTCCACAGCCCGCAGGGCTTTAATTCCCAGAGGCAGTGTGTTTTTACAGCCATGGGGATTAAAGCCCAGCCAGCCAGGATGTAAGAATACTATGGTGGGATCACTGAGGGGTTAAGAAGAGATCCTTCCTTAATTATAGGGGGCTTTATTCTTGGTGGAGGTACTGATGAAAATCATGTGACGGAGTGTCACATACAATGACCCACCAGACCATCACCCCTAGTTCTCCAGACATGAACACCGTCGTCATCAGTGCTCATATTTAACCTGGATTTATCTCTGAAAGCAATTCTGCAGCAGTCCAGTTTCGACGTTCACAACACCATTACAAACAGAGGCAATGGTGGGTGAGTGTCAAAGGCAATAGATGTAATGGGTGCTGTGAGACCAAATGTCCTTCAGCCAAGGTCCTGGAAATGTTTTTGACAGATACAGATGCCTGCAACGATAGTGAAACTTATCTGTGCATGACGGACAACTAAACAGTTGGAGCTGCCTGTTCTTGTCGGACGATCAGACTATCCTCTCTAATGGTGATCTGTCGAGGGCATCCTGAGCCAGGTTGACTTGTATGCATGCTTGCACACATCCACTGGTCAAATTACCTTCTAACACTCTGGTCAGAATGGCCCAGGTGGTGGGCAATTCGTTGTTCATGCCAACCAGCTTCTCACAATTCGATATTGCGCCCCCTCTTAAACTCTGTTAACTGGCAGATATCTCTTCAATTACGTCATAGAGGCATGTCTAGTGGTCATCAAGCTCTACACAAGTGGTAAAAAAGGTCTACTACAGATATGTTGCCTCTGAGAGCCTTTTTCTAGACCAAATGGGAAATCACTTTTAGGGCCTCAGGTGGCAAGACCATTCATTTAATCAAGCCACAACCCCAATCATTTGCATGTCTGGCAGAGATGGAACTGCATGAACAACGAATCCTCAGGCCTTGATTTTTTTTTTTGCAAAGAGTGTATATACACCCCGAATATATGTGTACAGCTTCTTCAGAACCTTTTACTTATGCACTTATTAATGTTATTTCCAAAATGTTATATGTATGTACTGTTGCTATTTATATAGTTACTAGCTTACCCGTCGCGCGTTGCTGCAAAGACAGACAGACATACATACATTTTTTATATATATAGACAACAACCAATCACAGCGCAGTTTTCATGTTACCTCAGTGGTATAATATATAACAACCAATCACAGCGCAGCTTACATATTACCTCAGCTTTATAATATATAACACCCAATCACAGTGCAGCTTCCATGTTACCTCAGCGGTATAATATATAACACCCAATCACAGTGCAGCTTTCATGTTACCTCAGCAGTATAATATATAACACCCAATCACAGTGCAGCTTTCATGTTACCTCAGCAGTATAATATATAACACCCAATCACAGTGCAGCTTCCATGTTACCTCAGCGGTATAATATATAACACCCAATCACAGCGCAGCTTCCATGTTACCTCAGCAGTATAATATATAACAACCAATTACAGCACAGCTTTAATTTTACCTCAGTAGTATTATATATAACCAATCACAGCGCAGCTTTCATGTTATCTCAGCAGTATAATATATAACAACCGCTCACAACGCAGCTTTAATTTTACCTCAGCAGTATTATATATAACCAATCACAGCACAGCTTTCATGTTACCTTAGCAGTATAAGAAATAGCAACCAATGACAGCGCAGCATTCATGTAACCTCAGCAGTATAAGAAATAGCAACCAATGACAGCGCAGCATTCATGTAACCTCAGTAGTATAGGAAGTAGCAAACAATCACAGCACAGCTTTCATGTAACCTCATTAGTATAAGTAGCAACCAATCACAGTGCAGCTTTCATGTAACCTGAATAGTATAGGAAGTATCAACCAATCACAGCACAGTTTTCATGTAACCTGAGTAGTATAAGAAGTATCAACCAATCACAGCGCAGCTTTCATGCTGCCTCAGCAGTATAATATATAGCAACCAATCACAGCGCAGCTTTCAGGTTACCTCAGCGATATAATATATAACAACCAATCACAGTGCAGCTTTCATGTTACCTCAGCAGTATAATATATAACAACGAATCACCGCACAGCATTCATTTTACCTCAGCAGTATAAAAAAATAGCAACGAATCACAGCGCAGCTTTTATGTTACCTCAGCAGTATAAGAAATAATAACCAATTACAGCACAGCTTTCATGTTACCTCAGCAGTATAAGGAATAGCAACCAATCACAGCGCAGCTTTCATGTTACCTCAGCAGTATAAGAAATAACAACCAATCACAGCACAGCTTTCATGTTATCTCAGCACTATAGGAAATTGCAACGAATCACAGCACAGGTTTCAGTATACCTCAGCAGTACAAGGAATAGCAACCAATCACAGGGCAGCTTTCATTTTACCTCAGCAGCATAAGAAATAACAACCCATCACAGCGCAGCTTTCATTTTACCTCAGCGGTATAAGAAATAGCAACCAATCACAGTGCAGCTTTCATTATACCTCAGCGGTATAAGAAATAGCAACCAATCATAGTGCAGCTTTCATGTTACCCCAGCAGTATAAGAAAAAGCAAAAAATCACAGCGCAGCTTTCATGTTACCTCAGCAGTATAATATACAACAACCAATCACAGCGCAGCTTTCATGTTACCTCAGCAGTATAATATACAACAACCAATCACAGTGCAGCTTTCATGTTACCTCAGCAGTATAATATATAATAACCAATTACAACGCAGCTTTAATTTTACCTCAGCAGTATAATATATAACCAATCACAGCACAGCTTTCATGTTATCTCAGCAGTATAATACATAACAACCAGTCGCAGCGCAGCTTTCATGCTACCTCAGCAGTTTAGAAAGTAACAACCAATCACAGTGCAGCCCTAATTTTACTTAGCAGTATAAGAAATAGAAACCAATCAAAGCACATCTTTCATATTACCTTAGAAGTATAAAAAAACAACAACCAATCACAGTGCAGCTTTCATGTTACCTCAGCAGTATAATATATAACAACCAATTACAACGCAGCTTTAATTTTACCTCAGCAGTATAATATATAACAAATCACAGTGCAGCTTTCATGTTACCTCAGCAGTGTAATACATAACAACCAATCACAGCGCAGCTTTCATGTTACCTCAGTAGTATAATATACAACAACCAATCACAGTGCAGCTTTCATGTTACTTCAGCAGTATAATATATAACACCCAATCACAGCGCAGCTTTCATGTTACCTCAGCGGTATGATATATAACAACTAGAGATGAGCGAACGTACTCGTCCGAGCTTGATACTCGTTCGAGTATTAGCGTGTTCGAGATGCTCGTTACTCGTGACGAGTACCACGCGATGTTCGGGTTACTTTCACTTTCATCTCTGAGACGTTAGCGCGCTTTTCTGGCCAATAGAGAGACAGGGAAGGCATTACAACTTCCCCCTGCGACATCAAGCCCTATACCACCCCCCTGCAGTGAGTGGCTGGCGAGATCAGGTTTCACCCGAGTATATAAATCGGCCCCTCCCGCGGCTCGCCTCAGATGCGTTCTGACAGAGATCAGGGAAAGTGATATCGTGTTGGAGCTGCTATAGGGAGAGTGTTAGGAGTTATTGTAGGCTTCAAGAACCCCAACGGTCCTTCTTAGGGCCACATCTAACCGTGTGCAGTAGTGTGGAGGCTGCTTTTTGCAGTGTTGCACATTTTTTTTTGCTATATCGGCCGTGCAGAGCATTGCGTGCAGAGCATTGCGTCCTGCAGTAATTTTACATAGTCCAGGGCCAGTAGTGGTGAGGCAGGGACAGAAGACATATTTAGTGTATATAGGCAGTGGGCCTTTCCAGAAACATTTGGGAAAAAAAATCTATTTGGGCTGCCTGTGACCGTCCTCAGTGTACTGGGTCTCTGCTGGGGGTAGTTGTCCTAATTCATACGCAGCCAGCTAAGTGTTACAGCAGGCTTGCGCAAAATTATTTCCTGGCTCTGCTGTGCGTTCCGTAAGCGAAGTCAGCCTCCAACCACAGGCCAATAAGCGGCACATTTAATTACAGCGTTCTGTTTCTGCACTACTGGTAATACAGCATGCTGACGGGTAGGGGTAGGCCTAGAGGACGTGGACGCGGGCGAGGACGCGGAGGCCCAAGTCAGGGTGTGGGAACAGGCCGAGCTCCTGATTTAGGTGTATCGCAGTCGACTGCTGCGGGATTAGGAGAGAGGCATGTTTCTGGCGTCCCCACATTCATCTCACAATTAATGGGTCCACGCGGTAGACCTTTATTAGAAAATGAGCAGTGTGAGCAGGTCCTGTCGTGGATGGCAGAAAGTGCATCCAGCAATCTATCGAACACCCAGAATTCTGCGCCGTCCACTGCTGCAACTCTGAATCCTCTGGCTGCTGCTCCTCCTTCCTCCCAGCCTCCTCACTCCATTACAATGACACATTCTGAGGAGCAGGCAGACTCCCAGGAACTGTTCTCGGGCCCCTGCCCAGAATGGGCAGCAATGGTTCCGAATCCTCTCCCACTGGAGGAGTTTGTCGTGACCGATGCCCAACCTTTTGAAAGTTCCCGGGGCCCGGGGGATGAGGCTGGGGACTTCCGGCAACTGTCTCAAGACCTTTCCGTGGGTGAGGAGGACGATGACGATGAGACACAGTTGTCTATCAGTGAGGTAGTAGTAAGGGCATTAAGTCCGAGGGAGGAGCGCACAGAGGATTCGGAGGAAGAGCAGCAGGACGAAGAGGTGACTGACCCCACCTGGTTTGCTACGCCTACTGAGGACAGGTCCTCAGAGGGGGAGGAAAGGGCAGCAGCAGGGCAGGTTGGAAGAGGCAGTGCGGTGTCCAGGGGTAGAGGCAGGGCCAGAGCGAATAATCCACCAACTGTTTCCCAAAGTGCCCCCTCGCGCCATGCCACCCTGCAGAGGCCGAGGTGCTCAAAGGTCTGGCAGTTTTTCACTGAGAGTGCAGACGACCGACGAACAGTGGTGTGTAACCTGTGTCATGCCAAGATCAGCCGGGGAGCCACCACCACCAGCCTCACTACCACCAGCATGCGCAGACATATGATGGCCAAGCACCCCACAAGGTGGGACGAAGGCTGTTCACCGCCTCCGGTTTGCACCGCTGCCTCTCCCCCTGTGCCCCAACCTGCCACTGAGATCCAACCCCCCTCTCAGGACACAGGCACTACCGTCTCCTGGCCTGCACCCACACCCTCACCTCCGCTGTCCTCGGCCCCATCCACCAATGTCTCTCAGCGCACCATCCAGCCGTCGCTAGCGCAAGTGTTGGAGCGCAAGCGCAAGTACGCCGCCACGCACCCACACGCTCAAGCGTTAAACGTGCACATAGCCAAATTTATCAGCCTGGAGATGCTGCCGTATAGGGTTGTGGAAACGGAGTCTTTCAAAAGTATGATGGCGACGGCGGCCCCGCACTACTCAGTTCCCAGTCGCCACTACTTTTCCCGATGTGCCGTCCCAGCCCTGCACGACCACGTCTCCCGCAACATTGTACGTGCCCTCACCAACGCAGTTACTGCCAAGGTCCACTTAACAACGGACACGTGGACAAGCACAGGCGGGCACGGCCACTATATCTCCCTGACGGCACATTGGGTGAATTTAGTGGAGGCTGGGACAGAGTCAGAGCCTGGGACCGCTCACGTCCTACCCACTCCCAGAATTGCGTGCCCCAGCTCGGTGGTGGTATCTGCGGCGGTGTATGCTTCCTCCACTAAACCACACTCCTCCTCCGAAACCTCTGTCTCGCAATCAAAATGTGTCAGCAGCTGCACATCGGCAGCAGTCGGTGTCGCGCGGCGTGGCAGCACAGCGGTGGGCAAGCGTCAGCAGGCCGTTCTGAAACTACTCAGCTTAGGAGATAAGAGGCACATGGCCCACGAACTGCTGCAGGGTCTGACAGAGCAGACCGACCGCTGACTTGCGCCGCTGAGCCTCCAACCGGGCATGGTCGTGTGTGACAACAGCTCTGCAGCTCGGCAGCCTCACGCATGTGCCATGCCTGGCCCACGTCTTTAATTTGGTGGTTCAGCGCTTTCTGAAAAGCTACCCACGCTTGTCAGACCTGCTCGGAAAGGTGCGCCGGCTCTGCGCACATTTCCGCAAGTCCCACACGGACGCTGCCACTCTGCGCACCCTGCAACATCGGTTTAATCTGCCAGTGCACCGACTGCTGTGCGACGTGCCCACATGGTGGAACTCTACGCTCCACATGTTGGCCAGGCTCTATGAGCAGCGTAGAGCTATAGTGGAATACCAACTCCAACATGGGCGGCGTAGTGGGAGTCAGCCTCCTCAATTCTTTTCAGAAGAGTGGGCCTGGTTGGCAGACATCTGCCAGGTCCTTGGAAAGTTTGAGGAGTCTACCCAGGTGGTGAGCGGCGATGCTGCAATCATTAGCGTCACCATTCCTCTTCTATGCCTCTTGAGAAGTTCCCTGCAAAGCATAAAGGCAGACGCTTTGCGCTCGGAAATAGAGCCGGGGGAAGACAGTATGTCGCTGAATAGTCAGAGCACCCTCCTGTCTATATCTCAGCGCGGTAAGGAGGAGGAAGATGAGGAGGAGGGGGAAGAGACAGCTTGGCCCACTGGTGAGGGTACCCATGCTGCTTGCCTGTCATCCTTTCAGCGTGTATGGCCTGAGGAGGAGGAGGAGGAGGATCCTGAAAGTGATCTTCCTAGTGAGGACAGCCATGTGTTGCGTACAGGTACCCTGGCACACATGGCTGACTTCATGTTAGGATGCCTTTCTCGTGACCCTCGCGTTACACGCATTCTGGCCACTAGGGATTACTGGGTGTACACACTGCTTGACCCACTGTATAAGGAGAACCTTTCCACTCTCATACCCGAAGAGGAAAGGGGTTCGAGAGTGTTGCTATACCACAGGACCCTGGCGGACAAACTGATGGTGAAATTCCCATACGACAGTGCTAGTGGCCGAAGGCACAGTTTCGAGGGCCAGGTAGCAGGGGAGGCACAGAGATCAGGCAGCATGTACAGCACAGGCAGGGCAACACTCTTCAAGGCCCTTGACAGCTTTATGGCTCCCCAGCAAGACTGTGTCACCGCTCCCCAGTCACGGCTGAGTCGGCGGGAGCACTGTAAAAGGATGGTGAGGGAGTACGTCGCCGATCGCACGACCGTCCTCCGTGACGCCTCTGCCCCCTACAACTACTGGGTGTCGAAGCTGGACACGTGGCCTGAACTCACGCTGTATGCCCTGGAGGTGCTTGCTTGTCCTGCGGCTAGCGTCTTGTCAGAGAGGGTGTTTAGTGCGGCTGGGGGAATCATCACAGAAAAGCGTACCCACCTGTCAAACGACAGTGCCGACAGGCTTACACTCATCAAGATGAACAAAGCCTGGATTTCCCCAGACTTCTCTTCTCCACCAGCGGACAGCAGCGAAACCTAAGCAATACGTAGGCTGCACCCGCGGATGGAAGCATCGTTCTCTACCACCATCAAAAACGGGGACCTTTTTGCTTCATCAATCTGTGTATAATATTCCTCCTCCTCCTCCTCCTCCTCCTGAAACCTCACTTAATCACGCCGAACGGGCAATTTTTCTTAGGCCCACAAGGCTCAGTCATATAATTTTTCTAAACAATTTTTATACGTTTCAATGCTCATTAAAGCGTTGAAACTTTCACCTCAACCAATTTTTATTTTTACTGGGCTGCCTCCAGGCCTAGTTACCAATTAAGCCACATTAACCAAAGCGATTAATGGGTTTCACCTGCCCTCTTGGTTGGGCATGGGCAATTTCTCTCAGGTACATTAGTACTGTTGGTACACCAATTTTTGGGGGCCCTCGCCTACAGTGTAATCCAATTAATTTTTGGCCCACCTGCATTACAGCTGACGTAACATCAGCTGTGTTGGGCACTGCAATGGGATATATTTATGTACCACCGGTGGGTTCCAGGGAGCCACCCATGCTGTGGGTCCACAGGGAGTTGTAAATGCATCTGTCCACTTCCAAAGAACCCCAGTCTGACTGGGGCATGCAGTGTGGGCCGAAGCCCACCTGCATTAAACATGACATTATTACCTCAGCTGTGATGGGCAATGCAATGGGATATATTAATGTACCGGCGGTGGCTTCCTGGCACCCACCCATGCTGTGGGTCCACAAGGAGTTGTAAATGCATCTGTCCACTTCTAAAGAACCCCGGTCTGACTGGGGCATGCAGTGTGGGCCGAAGCCCACCTGCATTAAACATGACATTATTACCTCAGCTGTGATGGGCAATGCAATGGGATATATTAATGTACCGGCGGTGGCTTCCTGGCACCCACCCATGCTGTGGGTCCACAAGGAGTTGTAAATGCATCTGTCCACTTCTAAAGAACCCCGGTCTGACTGGGGCATGCAGTGTGGGCCGAAGCCCACCTGCATTAAACATGACATTATTACCTCAGCTGTGATGGGATATGCAATGGGATATATTTATGTACAGCCGGTGGGTTCCAGGGAGCCACCCATGCTGTGGGTGCACACGGAATTCCCATTGCGGAGTTGTACCTGCCTGTGACTATTTATAAAAAACCGCGGTCTGACTGGGGCATGCAGACACCTTGACAGAACAAATAGTGTGTGGCACATAGGTTCCCCATTGCTATGCCCACGTGTGCAGCTCCAGATGGAGGTGGCACAGGATTGCATTTCTCATTGCTTCTGTACAGCATTGTGGACTATCGCCCCGCCCCTTTTAAAAAGGGTCGCTGCCCAGCCGTGCCAACCCTCTGCAGTGTTGCCTGCTTTTCCTCTGACAGACGCACTTATAAATAGACATGAGGGTGGCGTGGCATGAGGGCAGCTGAAGGCTGGGCAGGGACAGTTTGGTGTGCGCTGTGGACACTAGGTCGTGGGTGGGGGGGTTTGGGCAGCATGCAACACAGGAGAAGTGGCAGAGGAGTGTCATGCAGGCAGTGATTGTGCTTTGTTGGAGGTAGTGTGGTGCTTAGCTAAGGTATGCATTGCTAATGAGGGCTTTTCAGAAGTAAAAGTTGTTGGGGGGGGGGCACTCTTGCCGCTATTGTGGCTTAATAGTGGGACCTGTGAACTTGAGATGCAGCCCAACATGTAGCCCCTCGCCTGCCCTATCCGTTGCTGTGTCGTTTCCATCACTTTCTTGAATTGCCTCGATTTTCACAAATGAAAACCTTAGCGAGCATCGGCGATATACAAAAATGCTCGGGTCGCCCATTGACTTCAATGGGGTTCGTTATTCGAAACGAACCCTCGAGCATCGCGAAAAGTTCGTCTCGAGTAACGAGCACCCGAGCATTTTGGTGCTCGCTCATCTCTAGTTGGGCCCATTAGATTTTCCTATTTATGACATAATCAATGCTCATGCTGAATTTCAAGTTTCTATGACATTGGGAAGTGAGAGAATTAGATTCAGTACAGAAAATGTGGACGCTAATTCTTTTGCGCTTAGAATTGAATAATCGAGTTGGGACCCATTAGCTTTTCCTATTTATGACATAATGAATGCTCGTGCCAAATTTCAAGTTTCTATGACATTGGGAAGTGAGAGAATTAGATTCTGTACGTAAAATTGGACGCTAATTCTTTTGCGCTAGAATTGAATAATAGATTTGGGACCCATTAGCTTTTCCTATTTATGACATAATCAACGTTTGTGCCAAATTTCATGTTTCTATAGTATCAGGAAGTGAGAGTATTAGATTCCGTACGTAAAATTTGGACGCTAATTTTTTTGCGCTTAGAATTTAATAATCGAATTGGGACCCATTACCTTTTCCTATTTATTACATAATCAATGCCCGTGCCAAATTTCACATTTCTATGACATTGGAAAGTGAGAGAATTAGATTACCAACATAAAATCTGGACGCTAATTCTTTTGCGCTTAGTATTGAATAATCGAGTTGGGACCCATTAGATTTTCCTATGTATGACATAGTCAATGCTCATGCTGCATTTCAGTTTCTACGACATTGGGAAGTGAGAGAATTAGATTCAGTACAGAAAATTTGGACGCTAATTCTTTTGCGCTTAGAATTGAATAATCGAGTTGGGACCCATTAGCTTTTCCTATTTATGACATAATCAATGCTTGTGCCAAATTTCATGTTTCTATAGCATCAGGATGTGAGAGTATTAGATTCCGTACGTAAAATTTGGACGCTAATTTTTTTGCGCTTAGAATTTAATAATCGAATTGGGACCCATTAGCTTTTCCTATTTATGACATAATCAATGCTTGTGCCAAATTTCATGTTTCTATAGCATTAGGAAGTGAGAGTATTAGATTTCGTACGTAAAATTTGGACGCAAATTTTTCTTGCGCTTAGAATTTAATAATCTAATTGTGACCAATTACCTTTTGCTATTTATGACATAATGAATGCCCGTGCCAAATTTCACATTTCTATGACATTGGAAAGTGAGAGACTTAGATTACCAACATAAAATTTGGACGCTAATTCTTTTGCGCTTAGTATTGAATAATCGAGTTGGGACCCATTAGATTTTCCTATTTATGACATAATCAATGCTCATGCTGAATTTAAGGTTTCTATGACATTGGGAAGTGAGAGAATTAGATTCAGTACCGAAAATTTGGACGCTAATTCTTTTGCGCTTAGAAATAAATAATCGAGTTGGGATTATTTCCTGCTTTCTTGTGGTCCTGCGGGACGGATGCAGTAGATTTGATTGACTTCTGTTGGCTTCAATGGAAGCCGTGGGAACCGTACGTGTGGAAAAACCGCACAAATTTGGAGCATGCTGTGGTTGTTTTCCCGCGCCTGCGATTCGCGTGCTGGTGAAAATTACATCTGCAGGTATTTAACTACCTGCGGGTGCCCAATAATTCCTTATAGGTGTGGATCACACACACAGGGGACCCGCGTGGTTTTTAACCCCTTCCCGCTCCAGGACGTAAGGGTACATCCTGGAGCGTCAGGGTATTATGAAGAGAGGTCGCGGGGTGACCTCTCTTCATACAACATGGGCGTCAGCTGTTTACTACAGCTGACACCCGCAGGCAATAGCCGCCATTCGGCCGTTCGCGGCTATTAACCCTTTAAATGCCGTTGTCAATTCTGACAGCAGCATTTAAATCCCCCGAACGATTTTTCGGGGGTCCCGTACGGCACCCCCCGTGGTGAGATCGGGGGAGCTGTGCAGGTGTCATGGCAGCCGAGGGCCTTCTGAAAGGCCCCAGGGCTGCATTGAGAGGCTGTCTATCAAGCCATCCCGTGGTCTATAGCATTACGTCATCCTGCAGGAGCTATCAAAGCATCGCATGTTGTAATCCCCCAGGGAGACTTAAAGCCCTTAGTGATGGCCCCATCAGGAAACTACGTCCTCAGTAAGTGGGCTTCAATCCTAGAGGACGTAGTATTATGCCTCCTCTTAGGATTAATGCCCACTTGCCTGAGGACGTGACAGCTCCATGCTGTCGGTGCCCGCAGTTAGCCGACAGCATGGAGCTGTCATCCCGGACTGCGGGCAGTCCCCCACGGCATTGCGATCGGCGATCGCAATAAAGTAAATACAACTGTTTAAAAAGTTAAAGATTCGATCCATCAGGGCAGCTGAAAATACTCACTGGCCTTCTCTGCGCTGCCCCCTGAAGATCTGGTCCTCCCGGACGCGCTGCCGGTCTTCTGCGCATGCGCACCAGACGATGACGTCGCGTGCATGCGCAGAAGCCCGGGAGCCCCCGGCAAATTTAAAATCTCCTGGCTCCCGGCTCCTGAAGGTAGCCGGGAACCAGGAGATGTTACCGGGGACCGCGGTGAGCAGTCCTCGCGCCCGCGATTGCCGCTATCCATTGGATAGCGGCGATCGCGAAAAAGTTCAAAAAGTTAAAAAAAAGTGCTAGTTTCACCTCCCCTCAAGGATCCGATCCATGAGGGGAGGTGAAAATATTCACCTCAGGTCCCACGATGTCCCGGGACCCGAAGTCCCTGTCTGCGCATGCGCGCCCGATGTCAATCATCGGGCGCATGCACAGAGGGGCTCGAGCCCCAGGAAATTGAAGATCCCTCTGCTCTTGGCTGCCATGTGTAGAGAGATTTCACCGGGGACATGATCACTGTTATCCTATGGATAACAGTGATCATTTCAAGTAAAAAAAAGTGTAAAAAGTAAAAAAAAAAGTGTAAAAAGTAAAAGTAAAAAAAAGTTAAAGAAGCTTACGTTTCATCTCCACCCACGGATCTTATCCGTGAGGGAGGATGAAATAGCGTACCTAAGGCCCGCGGATTTATCCGCTGACCTTACCCCAGCTTCTGCGCACGCGCCCGTCGCCAAAATGGCAGACGCAGCGCAAAAGGCGTGGATTGCCTGGGTAATTTAAAATCTCCCTGCTCCTGGCTACAAAACTTAGCTGAGAGCCTGGAGATTTACCGGGGGCCCCGGTGAGCTGTTCCTGATCACGTGTTGGATAACGGCGATCGCGTAAAAGTAAAAAAAGGTGAAGGTTCATCTCCCCTCACCTATGCGATCGGTGAGATGAGATGAAACTTTTTACCGGAGGCCTCCGTATTTGCACCCCGACGCGATCTTCCTTCGTGAACTTTTCCGGATTCTGCACATGCGACCGCCGGCAAAACACCGAACACATGCGCAGGAGGCGGGGAGCACAGGAAATTTAAAATCTCCTTGCTCCCAGCGACCAACGGTCGCCAAGAGCCTGGAGCAGTGACCTTGTTGAGCGGTCCCCGGTCACGTGATAAAAAGGTAGCGATCTACCTTTGGCCAGTCTCACATGACCGGATAGGAATTACAGATTCCACATGCGTCTGATCCGCGCTAATACGCAGATCAATCGCATTGGATTACACAATTCCGCTCACATTAGTGGGTCGGAATTGCGTAATCCACTTGCAGAAAAGAGAACGCAGCAGGTTCTATTTTACCACGGATATCCGCAACATAGAGCCCATTGTGCTCCATGGTCGTGGCTATACCTGCAGCCCATACGCAACTACCTTGTATACGGGCTGCGGGTACCCATGTCATCGCTAAGCAACGGTGGGGGAAATACAAACAAAATTTTTAAAAAAGTACTGCGCATGACCACCTGTGTGAGTAGGCAGTTATGCGCAGTACATTACGTGGCCGTACGCAGGGTCACGGCCGTCTCACAGCTGGGATCCGCTGCGGGCCTCCGCAAGCGGATTCCACCTACAGCTGCGTGAGCCCGGCGTTATTCAGACAGCTACCTGTAATACGCAATTTACAAGAAGCCCCGGGAACGCTCGCCTTCCTGCAGTTCCAGGAGCACCTTGTTGAGCGTCTTCTGTGTGAGACCACCGCACCTCATCAAGCTTACGGAGACTCACAGAGCGCCACTTTTTACACCCCATACTCACTACTGAGGTCATGAAATACCCCCCAAAAAGCATGAGAGGAGGGGGAATACACAGTTTTATTGCCCCATGTACCCATCCCAACCAGCCTCCGTAATTACCACTGTCTTTGGAAATACTACACAGTTCACATTATTACTTTTATCTAAGATTTGGGGAGTGCTGAAAAGAGCGCGGAGTGTGTGTGTGTAGGGGGGGGATGAGGGGGGGTGATTTTTTAAGGTGTCAATTTTTATTCCGTACAAGTGGGAAATGGGGCCTGGAATATATTCAGTTGTGCCCTGCAATCCAATGGGTGTTCCCTCCATTTCAGGCCTTGCCATGTGTCCTTTAAGTAGATTAGGGCCACAAGGGGTATGTTTTTGAACACAGGACAAATGGGGGCATCCATTTTGGGGTGAAGGTCTTCATTCATATGTACACTGTACAAAAAAAAACTGTTTTTAAACTGACAAAATTGCCAAAAAAATGAAAATCGTAATTTTTTCCTTCTGCTTTGCTTAGATTCATTCAAATACTGTGAGGTCAAAATACGCAATACACCCCTAGATGAATTCGTTAAGGAGTCTAGTTTTTAAAATGGGGTCATTTGTGGGGGTTCTTTATCATTTTGGACACTCAATGGCTCTACTAGTGGGCAATGGGGCCTGGAATTTATTCCGTTGTACTCTGAAATCCAACTGGTGCTCCTTCCATTATAGGCCTAGCCATGTGTCCTTTAAGTAGATTAGGGCCACAAGGGGTATGGTTCTGAACACGGGTCAAATAGGGGTATCCATTTTGGGGTGACCGTCTTCATTCATTTGTGTGCTGTACAAAAAAAAGTTTTTAAATTGATACAACTGCCAAAAAAATGAAAATTGTAATTTTTTCCTACTGCTTTGCTTAGATTTATTCAAAAATTGTAGGGTATAAATACACAGTACACCCCCAGATAAATTCGTTAAGGGGTCTAGTTTTCAAAATGGGATCATTTGTTGGGGTTCTCTTGTCAGGGTATATATTCTAAATACAGCACCAATCGGGCCCACCCCACTTGCCCCGTTGCCGGCGGTAAAGAAGAGACACCACACAGGGATCTGGTATCATTCCTCACACGGGACATGGCTGCGCTTTGCCGAGCTTTATTACAGATTACATGAGATCTTATACCCTTTGTCCCATCACCAACAAGGGGTGATGGGCTTATAACCATATATGGGCAGTCCGGATTTCCGGCCTGAGACACTGAAAACAGCCGTTATCTTGCTTATGGCGCCTCTGGCTTATGTACAGAAAATCACGTATTCAATTAACTCCAGTGCAAAGAATCACCCACTCAATTCTAAGAAAGCGGCTTAAGCATGCATTCTTCGTATCTCTCTCTCCCCTCCTCCACTTCGTCCTTCGTCTGGTTCCTTTGGACATTCTTTCTCTGTTTTGCCTTGCAAAGCATCTTGGCATATCTGATATAAGGCGAAGTATTAAAGTTTTTTTCATAGAGTTAGTACACATATGAGAATAAAAGTTAGTATACATATAAAAAGAAAGGCACATAACTATATCTATATGAATGTATATATTCCAGCATTTTCTTTTCTACCTACAAGGATATATATGTATCCTTCTCACTCTGTCCTTTTGGTCGCTCAAGGGCTCTACAAGTGGGCAATGGGGCCTAAATCACCTTCATGCTAAATTTCTGTTCTGAAAGCCACCAACTACTCATTTTGGGCCCTGTTGTGCATATGGACATAATATTAGGGCCACAATGGGTATGTCTCTGAACACAGGAGAAACAGGGGTATCCATTTTGGGGTGCAAGTCTTCATTCATGTGTGTGCTGTACAAAAAAAGTAGTTTTTAAAATGACAGAATTGACAAAAAAACGAAAGTCCCATTTTTTTTCCTTTTGCTTTGCTTGAATTCATTCAAAGATTGTGGGGTAAAAAAGGGCAGTACACCCCTAGATAAATTCGTTAAAGGGTCTAGTTTTAAAAATGGGGTCACTTGTGGGGTTCTCTTTGGTTTTGGTCGCTTAAGAGCTCTACAAATGTGCTATGGGCCTGAAACGCCTTCAAGGAAAATTTATGTTCTGAAAACCAGCGACTACTCCTTTCATTTTGGGCCCCGTTGTGCATCCAGACATAAGATTATGGCCACAATGGGTATGTCTCTGAACACAGGAGAAACAGGGGTATCCATTTTGAGGTGCAAGGCTTCATTCATGTGTGTGCTGTACAAAAAAAGCTGTTTTTAAAATGACAGAATTGACAAAAAACGAAAATCAGAATTTTTTAAAAATGACATATGTGCAAAAATATGAAATTTTATTTTTTCTCCTCTAAATTGAATTAATTCCTGAAAAAAAATGGTGGGGTCAAAATACTCATGACCCCCCCCCCCCCCCCCCTCAGTGAATACAAAGGGGTGTAGTTTTTAAAATGGGGTCATTTGGGGGGGTATCTATTATTCTGACACTCATGAGCCTTTGCAAACTTGGCTTGGTGCAGGAAAACAAATTGTTCCTCAAAATGCTGAAAAGTAATGTTAAATTTGTACGTCATCTAAATGGTTAAAAAAAACACAAGTTTTTCAAATGTGCATTCAGAATAAAGTAAACAGATGGAAATATATATCTTATCAAAAATTTGTACAGTATGTTTGGGCATATTTGAGATATTACAGTTGAAAATGTGAAAAAATGACAATTTTTTCAAAATTTTTCCAGTATTAGTACTTTTAAATAAATATATACAAATAAATATACACAAATTATATTAGTCTCTTTTTACAACCAAAATGAAGTACAACATGTGGCGAAAAAACAGCATCAGAATCACTTGGATATGAAAAACCTTTACAGAGTTATGCTATGTTGAACGACGCATGTCTGATTTCCAAAATTTGGCTCTGTCACTAAGGCGCAAACAGGCTTCGTCACTAAGGGGTTAAAGTTAAGTCAAAAAAAGATTATTGTGTTATTAGTTGTAAAAAAATAAAAAGTTATAAAAGTTTAAGTCAGCCCCCTTTTTGCCAAGTCTAATATTAAAAAATCTAAATCATAAAATAAAAATACATATTTGGTATTGCTGCATCCGTAAAAGTCCGATCTATCAAAGTAATGCATTATTTACCCCGCAAAGTGAACGTCGTCCGAAAAAAAAAAAGAACGCCACAAATGCACTATTTCAGTTACCCTGTCTCCCAGAAAACCGCAAAAAAAGCGATCAAAAAGTTGTATGAATTCCCAATTGGTACTAACAGAAACTATAGGACATCCCTCAGGGGCATGGCCTGGAAGGAGTTAATGGCGGACGTGCATTGAATAGCTTCGTCACCTTCAACAGCAACCCTTAGCAAGCCGAGGTCACCAGGACAATTACAGATAGCAAGGAGAAGATTACCTGCTTTCAGCGATGTCCCGGAGAAGAACAGGGAGGCCGGGTCCGAAGCGCTTGACCGACTTCTACCCAGCGCGCGGTCCTGAGGAGGAGGAGAGAATGGAGGAGCCCTTACACATCGCAGAGGGAGAGCGGGAGAAAGGAGCGGAAAACATGGAAGACATCGCAGGGAGCAGCGGCGGTAAGCTACCTGCTTCGGGCACCTCGCCCCCGCTGCTCACTCACCCGAACAGCTGTTCACCGCTATCCTCTCGCCCAAAAAGCCCGGCAGAAGAGCAGACAGGGAAGAAGGAGTTAGCTCCTGATTGGGACATAACAGAGGGAGGGGGGAGTGCAGGGGGGATGTCGCCATCTTCTCTCCCACTGCAAAGCACTATCCCAGAAAAAAGAAGCATCAGCTCCCCTAAAGTTAGCCCAGAGAAACGGCGTCCTAGGAGAGATAACTCCTCTAACCCCCTAAATTCAGCGATTTCCAGCTGTTTGGAGGAAGAAGAAACCTCGGACCCACTGTTCAGTATCCAATGCTCCAACCAAACTGCCTCTGAATGTTTCATCAGGGACATGGAATCGCCCTAAAGGGCTCAATCAGGAAAGACCTAGTTCAAATAAATACAAAAATCTATAACACTATCGAAGAACTAGGAGATTGAGTAGATCATCTCGTGAACAAGACGGGAGAAATGACTAGCTCCCACAACAAGCTCATTGACGCTCATTACAAGCTAGAAGAAGAAGTCACATTCCTCAAAAACAAAATGGCGAACCTTAAAGACCGCAACCGCCGAAACAATATAAAGTTTAGAGGTATAGCTGAATCCGTAAAAACAGAAGACCTAAACAAGTATGTCCAAAATCTCATTAAAACCCTCCTACCAAAATCTAACACTGAAGAATGCATTTTGGACAGAATTCACAGGCTCCCTAAGCCAAAAACCGTCCCTGAAAGTCCACCCAGAGATGTAATAGCAAGAGTACACTTTTATCACAGCAAAGAAAACCTGATGAAAGCGGTGAGGAATCCTACCACCCCCCTATGGAAACATTAAGCTCTACTCCGATTTCTCCCAGGCTACGATGACAGCACGCAGAAAGCTCTCCCCTATAACAGCGGCCTTAAGAGAAAATAACATCCCTTATAGATGGGGCTTCCCCACCAAGCTCTATATTAATAGAGAAGGAGCCGTCTCCACCATAGTGACACCTGAAGATGACCTAACTCTACTCCAGAAATGGAACCTTCCAAAACCCAAAGCTCAAAATACCAACCGCATTCCAAAAGATTGGTCACAGAAACAATCAAGCAGACCAAGCAGACATATGGACCCAAACCGCTGAGCTGTCTACACAAGACCCCACTGCCTTATACTATTGACCTCGCGCTAATTTGAACAGCGTCCAGTACACAGGCTGAACTTGAAAACCCCTTATTAAGACCTTTTTCCAAGGACTTTTAGCCCAACAACTGGAAAGGTCCCTCTCAGTTGCTAAGTTGCAACCGAAGTCTTGTTGATCATTCGATTAAGAAAACCATCGTTGTTCCCTCTCCCCCCCCCCCTTTGTCTTCTCCTTCTATCCCCAAATAGGATGTCTACACAAGATGCTGGACCAAATCCCCCACACCTCCGTCCGAAGAGAGGAAAATCTCCCACATCAGCCTACAAACAAGGTCAGTTCACTCCTGCTACTACACCCCAGATTCACACATGGACATAAAATTAATCTCGCTAAACGTCAAGGGACTGAACTCCCCCTACAAGAGAGCCGCTCTATGGAAAGAAGCTCTCTCATCTGAGGCAGACATCTTCTGCGCCCAGGAGACACATATATCTAAACTCAACCCACCAAAGATTTCACACTCCAAGTTCTCCAGAACTTTTATGGCAAATACCCCAAAGAAAAAGTCGGGTGTTTTGATTGCAATTAAGGACTCAGTAAACTTTCATCTGTTGGAGAAAATCGAGGATGTTGATGGAAGATACTTAATATTAATATGTAAAATCAACAGTTTTCTTGTCACCCTGGTCAACATCTACGTCCCCAACTCAAGACAGCTAAGATTCTTGAGCAGAGTGACAGGAAAAATAAGAAAAGTACAACAGGGATCATTAATTCTGTGTGGTGACTTTAATGCCATAGCGGATGAAAAATTATACTCAACCCACATGGGAAGAGGTAGAAACCTTACCCTATCTTCCTGGATACATAGCAATGGGCTGTTCGATGCCTTCAGGGCCCTGAGTGTGAATTCCAGAGAATACACCTTCTATTCATTTAGGCAAAAATCATTCTCAATCGACATGTTTCTGGTGGACTTTCAAATTCTTAATAAAATAAAAGAAGCAAAAATAGGGGTTACCTCATTGTCTGATCATGCTCCAGTCACACTGAAACTGAGATTAGGCCCAAATACCCCCCTTTTTAATAGTTGGAGAAATAACACCTTCCTTATGAAGATTCCAAAATATCAAAAGAAAATTAAAGATATGATTACAGAATATTTCCAAATAAATGATGCCCCAGAAACGTGTCTATTCACACTCTGGAATGCCCACAAACCAGTACTGAGAGGTGTAATGATACAACAGGGATCCATATACAAAAGAGAGAAAAACAACCTCCTCAGAAAAACCTTAGAGGACCTGAAAAATCTACAACAGACTATTCAAAACAACCCCTCACCAACCCTATCCAGTCAACTGAGAGTTGCCAGGCTTAGGATCCGTAACATCCTGATAGACGAACACGAAAAAAATTAAAAATCCATTAAAGCAACTTACTACACCGCCAACAACAAAAACAACAAATGAATGGCCAATAAAGTTAAACAAAAAAGGAACAAGGCAAAGATCCCTTATATAATTGACCCAGTCACCAAAAACAAAATCTCTAACCCCATTGCTATAGCCAAAGAATTTAGAAAGTTCTATGAAGCATTATATAACCTAGATAAGGATGAATCTGTAGCCCAACCTACAAAAGCAAACATAAATAATTTTTTATCCTCTGTACAGTTGCCCAAAATATCAGATGCACAATTATGCAAATTGAATGCACCTATTTCTACCCAAGAAATACTCCAAATAATTAACAAAGCAAAAAAAGACAAAGCCCCCGGCCCTGATGGTTTCTCGTGTGAATACTATAAACTATACAAAGACCTTCTAGCAATTCACATGATAAACCTATTCAATAAAGCAATGTCAAGTGGTTCATTACTTCCAGAGATGCTTCAGGCAAATATCGTAACAATACCCAAACCTGGTAAAGAGCCATCATCGCCTGCAAACTTTAGACCCATATCTCTTTTAAATAATGATACAAAAATGTATGCAAAAATCCTTTCTAAAAGGCTTCTAGAGGTCATTCCGGACCTCATTCACAGCGATCAAGTTGGCTTTGTTGGGGGGAGACAAGCGTTGGATGCGACGAGACGCCTCCTGAACATTATAAGCGAGGTGGAGGTCTCTCGGATGCCTTCTCTGCTCCTCACTTTGGATGCGGAGAAGGCATTCGACAGAATACATTGGGGATACGCCTTCTTGGTGCTAGAAAAATTGGGTTTTAAAGACGGCATCTTGCAGGCCATCCAAGCTTTGTACGGTGCCCCTTCGGCCCGGGTTCTTACTAATGGTGTAATCTCCAACTCATTTGAAATTTCCAACGGAACTAGACAGGGCTTCCCCCTCTCACCCACGCTATTCATCCTTATTAGGGAGCCATTAGCGGAGGCAATACTTATGTCTGGCGAAATTATAGGAATCCCCCTAGCAGGTAGACAACATAAAATAGGTCTATTCGCAGATGACATCGTACTAATGATGTCTTCCCCTTTAAAGGGGTTGTCCCGCGCCGAAACGGGTTTTTTTTCAACCCCTCCCCCCCCCCCCCCCCCGTTCGGCGCGAGACAACCCCGATGCAGGGACTTTAAAAAAAAAACGCACAGCGCTTACCTGAATCCCCGCGCTCCGGTGACTTCTTACTTACCGGTTGAAGATGGCCGCCGGGATCTTCTCCCTCGGTGGACCGCAGGGCTTCTGTGCGGTCCATTGCCGATTCCAGCCTCCTGATTGGCTGGAGTCGGCACGTGACGGGGCGGAGCTACACGGAGCTGATCACCGGCACGAGCGGCCCCATTCAGAAAAGAAAAAGACCCGGACTGCGCAAGCGCGTCTAATTTGGAGCTTAGACGCTGAAAATTAGACAGCTCCATGGAAACGAGGACGCCAGCAATGGAGCAGGTAAGTGAAAAATTTCTTATAACTTCTGTATGGCTCATAATTAATGCACAATGTACATTACAAAGTGCATTAATATGGCCATACAGAAGTGTATAGACCCATTTGCTTTCGCGGGACAACCCCTTTAAATGATCTCAGAGCAGCCTCAAATCTCTTGAAACAATTTGGTACAATTTCCTTTTATAAAGTAAACCCTACAAAATCTTAAGTATTACCAATGAATCTTCAATCTGATCTCCAAGAATCTTTCTCCGTGGGGAACCACAAAAATAATAAAACGTAACTTTTATTTTTTCAATACAAATAAAAGGTCAATAGATAAAACAATTTTTTGTGTATGTGCGTGTTACTGTGATAAACTTTGACTATGCTGATATACCAGGGGAGAGATCCAATAGACTGTTTGTTAGTCACTCACTAAAAATTATTTTTTGTTCGAGGGGCGGTACTTCCACCAGCTCAGGGGTACGGCTATGGGGAGCCCTTGTGCCCCCAGTTATGCCAACTTATACCTGGGCTGGTGGGAGGAAACCCTCATCTTCTGTGAGGCAAACGAAGAATGGTTACCATCTATAGAATTATGGATTCGTTTTATTGACGATATCCTTATCTTATGGACTGGCTCGGTGGAGGGCTTCCACAATTTTGTTAACAATCTCAATCAGAATAAGCTAAACCTATATTTAACAGCTGAAATCAACCCGGTGACAATCACTTTCTTGGATTTACAAATCACCAAGAATGGGAATGGCTCCCTTGAAACTACTATATTTCGTAAAAGTACTGCCATCAATACGTTGCTCCATTGGGAAAGCCATCACCCAATGGCCTTGAAGCACGGAATACCAAAAGGCCAAATTATTCGAGCCAGGAGGAATTGCTCCTCGGATGGAGAGTTCCAATCTAAAGCAAGAGACATGTCACAACGCTTCAGAGATAGAGGGTATCCTTCCACAGTGATAACACAAGCTAATGATTTTGTGAATAGTAAACGAAGAGAAGAATTTTTCCAGAAGAAACCATGCAAAACTGGTGACAATAAGGCTCGAATTGTAGGCACTTTTGATGATTGTGCCAAGAAGGTACGAACAATCCTAGAAAAACACTGGCACATACTACGCCGCGATACTGAACTGGTGGAGTATTTACCTGAGAGACCTCTGATCACCTTTAAGAGAGGTAGAAATTTGAGTGATCGCTTGGTACACAGCCATCTAACTCAAAATTTACAACACAGAACCTGGTTAGCGTCTGATCTACCCAAAGGTTGCTACCCGTGTGCAGGATGTAAAGCCTGCAAATTTATTCAGAAAGGGAGCACCTTTAGAAGCTCTTCAACTGGGAGAGAATACTCTATTCGTGACTTCATCAATTGCAGGTCTCAGTACGTGGTGTATAAGGCAACGTGCCCGTGTCCCCTCGACTACGTAGGAAAAACTACCCAACAATTACGCCGAAGACTGTTGGCACATATCGGGAACGTAGATCGAGGGGAACACACCAGTTTAGCGACACATGTTTTAAAAGAGTATCATGGAAATGACCCGAATGTCCTTAAGTTCCAAGGGTTAGAGATATTGAGAGACAATGGCAGACGCGGCAACCGGGATCGACGATTGTTGCAAAAAGAGAGCCAATGGATTTATCGACTTGACTCCTGCACCCCCAAAGGCTTAAATGAATGCCAGTCTTTCTCTTCATTTATTTGAAATATATCTGAAATCCCTTGTTAAGTACCAATATGTTGGAACTATATATAAATGAATAGGGACCAGGTCATCCATTACGTGATATATATATGGCACATCTCCATCTACATAACTGTACAATTAATCCTTCCTCACAATGACATACTTGAATATCCATGTCCAAAATATTCAATACAATGTACTAAGCCCTGCTAACATTAGTCCACTGTGTATAATATAATACAGTGATGAGGGCACAATGTAACAATGATGAGGGGATTAATATACAGATCAGTATGCTGACCGCATACGATAAGTGAGGAGATATATCTTTAGTCGCTGACTAACAACGCTAATGCCCCCCCTTATGATGTCTAATATTCAGCCTTATTATACTGAAACTTGAACGTTTAATTCACCGATCGTTTGCATTGACAATAGAGGTGTTGGTTATTTCATACTGTAGCGCCTCCGCTTATTCGTATAAATGCCCATTAACAAGGGGCAGATGCACCAGTTCCTCCACACGTCTCTACCTTACAACCTGACGTTATTTGGTTGCCATAGCGATGAATTGCAGCCACGTCATCGGATGGCTTCTGCCGCCTGGTTGGCAAATAATTGGCAACATGACGTATAGGCTCCATTGCGCATGCGCGAAGTTAGCGAAAATTCGCGCGATCTTGATGTAAGGTGTGCGACGTTTCCGCAAGGTCATTGGAGGCACGGCAGCCTATCCCCTTGTTTGGGAGGCGTGGTTTCTGCGATATAAACCACCACAACAGGTCCACTGACCATCTATGCTCATTTATCTGACAGCCACTGTGCTGCATAGTTCTCTGACTCTATCCTCTTGTCAGTATCCATCCTGATGACGCTGCTAATGACTATATAGCAGCAGAAATGCGTTGATGGACTCTTTAGCTATTTTCTAGTGAGATTAGTATTAGCTTTAGTCTATAACTGAATAATTCACTTAGAGAGAATAGTTTTTGAGGGCATTAGAGTATCTAAATGCGCTCATTGATTCATAAATTGATGGACTATATAGCTATCTCCTGAAGTGAATAACATCAGCTTTGGCTTACAACCAAACATTTTCACTTATAAGGATTAGCTATTTGGGGGCATTATCATATCTAATGCGCTCATTGATCCATAGACAGAATTTGATAGTAGTCTTGTTTGATCTATATGAGATCAATCTAACCAGAGGGAGTTTCGTTATAGATCAGAGAGCTGGATTACTCTCCTGATCGGATCCATTGATCTTATATATGAATGGGTGTTTAAGTGAGATGACCCCCCTCCTTGTTGAAGTATCAGATGGGAGTCTTTCATTTATAAAACATTCATTCTAGTGACAAATTAATAGAACTTGAATAATATTTGTCACAGCAATATCTTTCGATATACTCCGGTAGTAAAAAACATTATTATATCTATAAGCAGAATTGACGGAAGTTGCCAATTCTATACTACCAAAGATAATAACATCTTGTTTGAACCTACGAGTACACCTCATGAGAACTGAGGGATGTAGTATATCCTATTCGATCTATAACCCAAGGGAAAATAACGCATACATTATTGACATTGCACGCATCAACTGATGTGCCTGCCTATAATTTGGGATAACGTGTACTTATGAGCACGTCCCATATATAATGAATCCAGATTTCATCTGACTCTTTTGTATGAGTCATTTCATTATAGGAGAGTAAAAAGGAAACGCACATCAGTGATTTTGTGCATGCCACTCATAAAGGCATTTTTTTGCATAAAGATCTTTGTGAATAATATGACAGGTTCTGGGAGTGACTAACAAACAGTCTATTGGATCTCTCCCCTGGTATATCAGCATAGTCAAAGTTTATCACAGTAACACGCACATACACAAAAAATTGTTTTATCTATTGACCTTTTATTTGTATTGAAAAAATAAAAGTTACGTTTTATTATTTTTGTGGTTCCCCATGGTGAAAGATTATTATCCTACGGGAACTTATTTGCCTCGGTGATACCTACTTGATCTCCAAGAATCGATTAAAGCAGAATTCCCATATGAAGGGGACCCACTGGGCGTACAATATCTGGGCACCACAATCAACCTACCACTAAGCAACATAATGGATCACAACTTGGCTCTTCTAATAGAAAGCATCCAGAGAGATCTGAACAACTTTGACAAAGTAGAGCTTTCTTGGCTTGGCAGGATTGTCATCTACAAAATGATGATCCTGCCCAAAATATTTTACATTTTTAGAACTATCGCGTTAAAATGCAACCGTAAGCTACTAAAAAATCTACAAAACCAGCTTATGTCCTTCATCTGGAATAACAAGAGACCAAGAGTGGCCACAGCAATCTTGCACAAACCTAGGAAAATTGGCGGTTTAGGGGTGCCCAACTTGTTTGCCTACTACAAAACAATTATTACATCCCAACTGAGACCTTGGGGAAATCCCCAGGTAGGAATAAGTTGGCCTACCATTGAGCAATTCTCCTTAGGAAACAAATCTCTAAAAAAAAAAACTCTTATTAGCCATGAGCATCAACATAGAAACAACCCCCACGAGAAACCCAATAGTACAAAATACCATCGAAACATGGGAGCAATTATTACACATTACTAAGTATCAACACCCCAGAACAGAGATCCCCCTCCCACTGGAAACCATAGAATTCTACATAACAAACATAAATATGAAAAAATGGAAACAGAAAGGCATCGAGATGATCGCGAACCTAGCCAATGGTGCCAAAATAAAATCTTTCCAAAGTCTCCAGGACGAATACGGACTTCAAAGCGGAGACTTCCTTCTATACTCCCAAATTAAAAGCTGCTGGCCTGTCATTGCGTCAGGTGTGACCTCCTTACCCACTATCTTAACTAAAGCCATCTTTTGCCCTTCTCCTTCTAAAATCCCTCTGAAGGATATTTATGAAATCTTCTGTGACCCAGGAACAGTCGCACAAAGCCCCCCCAAGAAGGCCCATATCCTCAACTGGGAGAGAGAACTGAAAAGATCTTTTCCATCATCTCAGTGGACTAAGGCACTCAAGTGGGCAAACAACGCCTCATTATGCGCCTCTCTAGTCGAGGTCCATTATAAGACATTAACCCGCTGGTACAGACCCCCAACGAGACTAGCTGACTGCTTCCCAGGGGTTTCCGATAGATGCTGGAGAGGTTGTGGGGAAAGGGGCTCCCTATTACATCTATTCTGGAGCTGCCCTAACATCAGTTCAACCTGGCGGGAATTCTTTAACCTTATGACAAAAATAGCTGGAATAAAGATTTCTCCCTCCCCAGAACTAGCGGTCCTTTTGGTGGGAATAGAAACATTCCCTCGGTGTTATAGGAAGCTTGTCACTCACAGTCTTTTGGCCATAAAATTATTAATCACAAGGAACTGGAAATCCCAATACACCCCATCCCTAACAGATATTACCCAGCTCCTTTCTGACCACATATCTATGGAGAGGATATTTGCTATTAGACAAGATAAAGTTATCAAATTCAAAGAGGAATGGGCCCCTTGGCTAACTCACTTCCAGCTGGATCACACTAATATAAACCTAGACTCTTAAAACCTTGTTATATGCATATTGCAATACAAATAAGTGGCAGAACAGTTAAAATCTAAACTAGTGTAATATGATGTATATCCTATATCCTCCCACCCCCATCCCCCCTCCCTTCTCTCCAGCCCTAACCCCTCCCTACCCTTTTTCCTTTATTGAAGTTATAAATTTAACATGTTATTAATAGGCATTGTTATTGTAACACTGTACATTTCAGGGGAAGTTAATCCCAATATTTACATTGTCCTTTCCTTCTTTATGTGAAAGATGTTGTATTCACAAGCTTGTATATGCCTAAATTCAAATTAAAACAATGGAACAATAAAAAATAAGCCCTCGCTCAACCATGTTGATGGAAAAATAAAAAAGTTATGGCGCGCAGAAGATGGCGGCAGAAAATTATTGAAAAATGTAAATGTCTTTGAGAAAAAAGGAGTAGTACAGCAAAAAAAAAAAAAACTATACAAGTTTGGTATCGTAGTAATCATGCTGGCCCATAAAATAAAATTATCGTGTTATTTTTTTCGCAGTGTGTACACCGTAGAAACAAGACCCACTGAAAGATGGAGAATTTGTCATTTTTTTTTCATTTTACTCCACTCAAACGTTTTTTAGTACATTACATGGTACAATAAATTGCACTATTGAAAACTACAACTC
Source organism: Eleutherodactylus coqui (assembly GCA_035609135.1). NCBI lineage: Eukaryota > Metazoa > Chordata > Amphibia > Anura > Eleutherodactylidae > Eleutherodactylus > Eleutherodactylus coqui. Next base: position 178,680,103 of record CM069412.1, on the reverse strand, counting down.
GTCCTGCAAAAAACAAGCCCTCAAATAGCGACATCGATGGATAAATTAAGGAGTTACGATTTTTTTGAAGGGGAGAGGAAAAAACAAAAATAGAAAAAGAAAAAGGGTCCGCGTCATTATGGGGTTAAAATGCCATTTTTGCCGTGGACATGAGGCCTTAGGTTGTCATTTTTTTCCTATTATTTTTAAATAGCCAGTTCTATTTAACAGATTTATGATAAGGTATCTAAAACCAGTCCACCAGCTCACTTTAGGTTGACAGGATGGTATGCTGGAGCCCCAGAATATATTAGCTCTATCCAGGGTCCCCACACTTGCCCACATCTTCCTAACATATCCGACCCTACAGCATGTAGCCTTTCATATAACGTAATCTGCGAGATTCTACCCATTACGTCTTGAAAAGCCAAGCTATCTCAGGACAGGTCCACTAAATGTGTAAGTGAGTTCCCACCCCTGTACAGCCCCTGAAACAAAGGGGTGAGGACACTGGGTAAAATTTGTTTAATCTGGCTGACACCACATGGGTACGATGCAATATTTTTAAGGCTGTTGCCATCAGAGTATCCTGATAACTGCCCTTAAAGGAGTCTTGTCTGAAGGGAATCCATGAGAGATCCAGCTGGGCAGAAAGTCCACCTTGTGGTATATATATCTACAGGCACATTAGATCTTTGCGGGGTCTTCATACCAGGAAATCCCTCCTTAACTAAGCGGTTTGCAGTTTCTATAAATATTTAAACCCAGATCACAGGTCTGCAACCAAAAAACTGCATAGTATTTTTTTACTGTTTCATATAGATTTTTACTCACTGAACCCAAAAAAGCACTAAAAAAACTCAAGTTTTTAGTTTAGTTAAGTGTAAAATTTTCCTTTAACCTCAAATCAGATATCCTATTTTTCATTCTAAAAATCCTATCCAGTAATGATTTCTTACTTTCATTTAACATTCTGATGACCGATACTCAAGAATAGTACAAAGAGAAAATGAGAGGAATTGGAAGGTGTGGTAGAAGGTGTGGTAGAAGGTGTGGTAGAGTGGGTTTGGCAGTGTGAGAAAGCTCCGCTGATCATGTCCTAACAGGTTTATTTGGTTCATAGCGAAAGGTTAGGAATTTTACCGATTGGGTTGAGCATGTTTCAACATGTTCTCTGTGGTTTTAGGAGTGAGTGTTCACAAGCCTGCTGTTTGATTTGATCATGTTTCAACATGCTAAATTAGTTCCGGATCTTGTTTACTGTATAAGCCACACTCAGTTTACATCCTGCATTCAAACGTGACTTTGCTCTTGTTTTTAGGTCTGTATTATGGCTCCAAGAGGCTATGTTATTTCTCCGGTGAATACACTATGATTTCATCAAGTGTATTTTGCTTACTTCAATATGAAACTTGGGGATCAAGACAAACCGTTGGCTCCTCACAAGGTGCGATGTGCACCTCACAAGTGTGTAAAAGGTGCAAGGAGGATCTTTATTTGTGGTTTAAGGGCAAGAAAACTCCTTTCATTATGGCATTCCTATGATGTGGCACGAACAGCAAAATCACACTACTGACTGCTATTTCTGTTCGGTAAATGTGAAAGGCTTTAATACAAAAAAATAAAAAGAAAATATCGTACCCAAACCTTAATTCAGCTATTCGTCCAGTGCCTCATAGCTCTGAAATACCAATTCCACACCCACCTTTCGGTTTGGATAGTATCCCCAGTGATTTGGGGGACCTTTTTCTCAGAGCAAGCTCAATAACCTAGTTAGAGATTTTGGTGTTTCCAAACAAGCAGCCGAATTGCTAGGGTCAAGACTAAACAATAATAGCCTGCTGTCACCTGGAACATCATTTTCTTGATACAGATACCGAGAGAAAAAATTCACTCAGTTTTTCTCCAAAGAGGGAAATCTCATTTTTTGTAATCATGTTCAAGGGCTCATGAAGTGCTTTGAAATAGAATATGATCCATCTGAGTGGCGCCTATTTATTGATTTGTCTAAAACAAGCCTCAAAGCAGCCTTTCTGCATAATAGGAATACATTTGGATCACTTCCTATAGGGACTCGTAGCATTTAAAAGAATGCTATAAGGATTTGGCTGTGATTCTTAAGAAAATCAACTATTAAGAACAGCGCTGGATGGTTTGTGGAAACTTCAAAATACTAACCATCTTGTTGGGCCAGCAGGCTGGTTATACAAAATATCCCTGCTTCCTATGCTTGTTGGAGAGTTGAGCCGGAAACCTCCATTGGACAAAAACTGACTGGCCACTGCGAGGCGCCTTAACCCCCGGTGAAAAGAATGTCATTAATACTGTCTTGGTTCCAACTGAAAAGATTTTATTACCACCTCTTTGCATTAAATTAGGGCTTATGAAGCAGTTTGTTAAATCACTGCCAAAAGCTGGGGAATGTTTCATATATGTTTCTGTGTTTCAAGTTCCCCAAACTGTCTGAAGCCAAGTTAAAAGAGGGAGTTTTTACTGGCCTCGACATACGAAAACTCTTATCTGCTCCCTGCTTTTCAGAAACAATGGGTGAAAAGGAAAAAGAAGTGTGGGACTCACAAGTTTTTGGGGAATACTAAAGACCCTCTCCACCTTTGTACAATGTATGTTGGCTGCGGTTAAAGCTCAAGGATGCAAGATGAGCTCAAAAGATAATTTCTTAAACTCCCATTTTGCTATTTTCCTGAAAACTGGAGCCTATAATGAAGAACAGGATGAAACATTTCACCAGGATGTCCGTGATATCGAGAGACGCAACCAAGAAAGTTGGGACATCTCCATGCTAGCTGACTACTATTGGCTGTTCAAGCAAGAAACAAAAAATGGAAAGCGAAAGTGTAATCGAAGGAGCATCAAAGAGAAGGAGAAAGGTTTCACAGGCATAAAAAGTGACCACGGAATGATAAATATTATGAATGTGTTTTTTAATAAATAATATGTTTAGTTCATTGTAATAAAATTGTGATTTTTTTTTTTTCATCGCTCATATGCATTTATAATGTAAACCCCTCATATATTGCAAAACAAAATGTACATAATGGGGAAAATGGAGATTATTTTTGGATTCAGCACCCTAGAAAACTATTAAAAATACTGCAAAAACTATAAAAATAATTTTTGCAGACCTGTTCAGGCCTCCTTCAATTATAACTGAAGGAGCGCAGACTCCATTTTGTTTGTCCCCATAGTTGTAGTTGGGGTCCATTGTATTGGTTCTGCTTCCTGGGCACTCACACTGAGTGTCTGATGTTTCTTTTGGGTCCATATATCAGTGGATTTTTTTGTGGCTATATTTGATATATTATAGTTTTTTATTCATTGGCCATTTGCCTGAGCACTCTACTACCTATTTATTTGTTTTTTCTTCACCTAATTGAAATGGGAGTTTCTTTATTAGTAGGGAGATTTAAAAGAGTAGAAGGAGTGGAGTAGAGAGACCTAAGGGACCTTGTATGAATGCCACCCAAAACCCCATTTGCTACAATACACAGAATAAACAATCCCATGACAGGGAGTCAAATGCCTTCTCAGTATCTAAGGCTAAGAGAGTCAGGGGAGTGTTACTCTTTTGTGCCTGGTCAATGATATATAAAACTTTTCTAATATTACCTGGGGCTTGTCTATGTGGGATGAACCCGACCTGGTCTTTATGGATCAATTCAGGAAGAAACAGATTAATGTGGGTCGCCAGAATAGACGTAAAAATGTGATAGTCTATATCCAGTAGTGAAATGGGTCTATAATTCTTAGGAGAAAGAGGGTGCCTATTGGTTTGGGGATCACCGTTAGGTTAGAATTTAGAAGTTCTTGTGGCAGGATGTCTCCATTCATCAAAGTCTGGAGCATGCTCTGTAGTGGCTCAATTAGTATGTCCTTGTATTTTTTATAATAAATGGTTGTAAAGCTGTTCGGGCCTTTCCCAATTCCAAGTTATCAATGGCATCAACTTTTTCCTTAGCTGTAATGCGCAGTATCTGAAGAGCAGGCCCACAGTCGAGGAGATGGCGGGGTAGATAAGGATTTCTGTCACGGTAGCTCTACCATCTCCTCCCTTGAGGTTAGCTCAGAATCCGAATAAGTTACTGCTGCGGAAGTTCACAGTGAGAGAGTAACTAGCAGCTACCTTAAAGTCCATTGTTACTCGGGATGCCACTGTTCCATCCTCTGCGGTGAACCTGAAGTTGCAATAAATAGTCCATGCACAGGGATAACTTTCTGAATAAAACCGGGAAAGGTCGGTAATGTCCGTTTATTCAACTTCAGCAAACTTCTAACAAGGCAATAGCAATTCGGCACAAGTTACACTTCTAGAAGGTGGTGTGACAGGATGGACTTCTTGGGGTAATCCAGACAATCCACAGTCCCAGTTATCTGTGTGATCCCACTCCCAACGATTCTCTTTCTCTCCTACTCTCTACCGGTCAACACTCATCTCTCTCTCTCTCTCTCTCTCTCTCTCTCTCTCTCTCTCTATCTCTCTCTCTATCTCTCTCTCTATCTCTCTCTCTCTATCTCTCTCTCTATCTCTCTCTCTATCTCTCTCCTTAGTGGTCGCAAGGGCACATCCTAGGTAGGGCAGCCCCAAGCCAAGCCGAAGGGTGTCTCTGAGCCTCTTCCATTCTTCCCCGCACAGACCGACCAGTGTGTCTGTGGGGTTCTCTCACTTGCAGACTTGCATAGACTACCCTGCATAGACATATATATATATATACAGTAGAACCTCAACTAACGTCATTAATCCGTCTGGAAGCAATAGACTTTAGTAGAAGACAATGTTAGTTGAGGACATTATTTCCATAGGAATTAATGTAAATCCAATTAATTCATTCTAAACGTTCCAAAAAACACACCAAAGCCCATTTAATAGAAAATAACTCTGGTATTTAATACCAAAAACAATAACAATACTGAATGAATATAAAACACAATTGTAAAGAATAAACTAACATTGCAGGGGCATCATTATAGCAGTACGTATCACTGTGTTATCTGTGGTTTGACATAGGACTGCAGGGATATCATTAGCAGTATGTATCAAGTGTTATCTGTGGTTTGACATAGCACTGCAAGGACATTATTAGCAGTACCTATCACTTCCTGTTGCAGGGTGTGGCTCACTTGTGAGCAGGTGCTTGCAGCTCCAGGCCTCTCTCTTTCTCCTCCAGGGCCTGGGACGTTTGCTCTCTCCTACCCAGGGGAAGGTGAGGTCCTGGGCTATGGCTAGAAGGAGGACCACTACCCCCACTCTCCAGAGTCAGTCGGCAGAGGGTGGGGATGTATTGCAGCCGGCTACCCAGGAGGGGCTGAGGAGATCTAGCAGGAGACGAGGCAATGTGTCTCCTGCACACCTCCAGGAGACCACCCGAGGTGGACGTCGGGCTAGCCAGGGTGAGATGGCGGCTCTCCGGGACCTCGGCTGCTGGGACTTCCAGCAAAGGCCCTCCTGGAGCCAGGCCAGGTACTTCTGCGGGAGACCCAGTCCTAACATCGAGGACTGGGGGACACTGTGGCCTCGGGAGGACGTTACCATCTTTGCTGCCAGGCTCGCTTCAAGGGCCCAGGAGTACCGGTGGCACTATCAGAAGGCTCCAGGAGGAGTTAAAGGCAGCCAGGCCCTGGCCAACAATTCAGGTGGGTCAAGGAGGGCCCAATACAACCAGGCCTTCCAGGAATTGAAAAGAGAGAGCCTCACCCTGATTCAGAGGAGGGAGGCCATCTTCAGGGGTGCAGGTCCTTTGCTGAGAAGTTGGGGAATTTTGACCTTTTTGAAGGGTCTCAGCCAGCTCTGGCTGGTGTCTGTGATATGAAGGACCTAGTGTCCAACATGGAGCAGCCGGGCAAACTACTATTATTTCACGCTCAGACTACTCTGGGGAAGAGGGTGAGGACAGCGGCCCGGGGAGGGGATCTAATGGTGTACATAAGACACCTGGAATCCCCTGTAGGCCTGGAGGTTCTCTATTTTGGCAATGACCTTCCTGAGCGAGACCCCCAGGCTAAAAAGTGGCAAAAAGATTACCCAGGCGGAGTACAGGTATGTCAGCCTCCCAGGGCAAGCCTCTGAACCAGGGAAGGGAGGTAGCTGCATGGATAGCCTCCGGGTCCGACCCTGCCTGGTCTCTGCTAATGTGGGTTCAGTGCAAAGGAAGGGGGAGAGTACTAGGCATCCTGATCCAAACACCCCCCCCCCCCCCGGTTTGTAATGAAAGGGGGGGTGACGGGCAGAAGCTGGTGTCTGACAGCGAGATTCCTAAGTGTGGGGGTCATCTGGCATCGGATGATCCAGGTAAAATGACAAAAAAGGCTGCGGAGGTGGGGGGTTCAGGTGGCCCCCAGAAAGGCCCTGCGGTGGGCCTAAGTAAGGAGTGTCACCCGGCGTCGGGTGATCCCAAGAGTTCAAGGAAGGTGGAGGAAAAGGTGGGGGGGTCATCCAGCGTCGGCTGACCCCCAGAAAGGCCCTGCAGTGAGCCTAAGTAAGGGGTGTCACCCAGCGTCGGGTGATCCCAAAAGTTTAGGGAAGGTGGAGGGTCATCCGGCGTCGGGTGGCCCCCAGAAAGGCCCTGCGGTGGGCCTGGATAAAGGGTATTGCCCGGCGTTGGGTGATCCCAAACATCGTGGGAGGATGGGGGGGCTACCCGGCGTTGGGTGACCCCAATAAGGGCCCTGCGGTGGACCCCCCAAAAAGTGGTTACCCAATACAATAACCTACAACAAATATGAAGACGGAGAGCGCGGCTGGAGGGTCCATTTCCTGTAACCTATAAAAGCTTACGTCGGAATTCCTTTGCCGGGGTTACGTAGAGTATGACGACAGGGGGCGGAGCAAAAGGTCCTGAGTGTGTGGCTGGAAGTCCTGTTCCCCCCGTGCTAAGGAGGGGGGTGGGTCTGGAGGCTCGAAAGGGACTACATTTAAGAAACCGATCCTGGGTTGCTCCCCTGCAGGCATGGGGGGGAGCAGCTGGGGAACCTCCGGGCCGCCGGGTGCCCCTTACTCTTCCGGCCAAGAGAGGAGCCATTACCGGTCTGGTCACAAAGAATAGGGAGAATGATGAGCGTGAAAGTATGGAAGGCATGAAGGTGTGTGAAAGGGATAGAGGGAGCAACATGATAGCAAGTGGTGTGCATGAGGGAGAGTCTAGGGGTGTGGGGAATCTAAATAATACAAGATTAAATGTTGGGGTGTCTGCTGGTGGAGGAGTATCTGAGGGAGATAAAGGTGATAATAAATTTACAAAAGTCACAAGTGAGGGTGGAGTGTCTGGTGGTTTGGGGAGGAGTGGGGGCCCTAGTCCAGCTGTCGCCCTGGTGGTGACTGCTCCTAGGAGCTACGCTAGTGTTGCTGCCGGGGTAAGTGGGGGACCTTCACCTCCTGGCTTCAGGGACCCCTGGTCACACGAGCTGTTCCTATCCGCCTTAAAGAGGGGAGATAGGTCGGTCACTATAGAGGGTGAAAAGCGCGACCTATCCTTTTGGATAGATAGGTTTGGCACAGGGGCCTTCCGAGAGCAAAGGCAGGGAGAAGAGGCATGGTCACTTCCTACAGCCGGGCAGGGGGGTCCAGAAGGAATGTGGTTCGTCTCCGATGGGGAGGCAGGGATGCCTGCCCTAACCGTACTAGGGTGGTGGAGCTTCTCCTCGGGATGGAATTCAGGGTGAGTGACATCTTTGCCCTGATACACCCCTTTGGGACCTCCCTGTTTGATGTCAGCTTCATGAGACCAGAGTGGCTCGAGCTCTTCTGGTCAAAATACGAGCTGGCTCAGACGAAGCCTGAGTGGAGGGATTTTGTGGTTTAAGCAATTTCCTGCCTGAATGCCACTAAGAGAGTGACCGTTCTGACTAGTAACGAGTCTCTCTCTTATGCTGACATCATGACCTGGATGGGCAGGTATGGGGAGATTCTCCATTCTCCCCAGAAAAACAGGGCCTGGACTTTCATGGTAAAGTTGAAACGTGCAGTTAATTCCGTTACCCACATCCCTTCTTCTGCGTTCCTGGGAATGGACAGGATTCTGGTTTTCTACCAGGGGCAGCCAAAGGTCTGCACAGGTGCGGGGACCCCCCACATTTCAGCGTATAGTGTAAGGTGCTGGTGTGTGCGCTGTGTGGGGGCAGAGACCACCCATCCTTATCCTGTGGCAGCATTCGGTGTAACCTCTGTGGTGCTTTAGGGCACCCATTCAGTCGTTGTCCCTTATCCTTTGCCAATATTGGCCGAGCTCAGTCGGAGGGTCAGCAGGCCCGTCGCTCCGGGGGCGAAGCTGGTGGCAACAGGGAGGAGGAAGAGCTACAGGGTCTCGGCGGGGTGCCTGGCCAGCCAGGGCAGGAGGGGAGTCGAGCTGCTGAGGCCCCAAGGGGATAGCGATGTGAATGAGGAAACCAGAAGGATGGAAAGGGAGGAGGTGGCTGCCAGTTCTGCCGGATCCTCCCGTGAAGAAAGTGCGGATGAGGAAAACGAGAAATGGCAAAAGCAGAAAAAAAAGGGTAAGGGAAGAACAAGAAAGAAAAATAGGTATTCTTCCTCTCTAGAATGGGATGACTCGGTCCCACTCACTCTGGTGCAGATACCAAAGGAAGGCCCCATCGGTTCCCTCACGGTCGACCTCTCTAACCGGTACCAAGCCCTCGATAACACCTCCTCTTCCCTGTCAGGGGGAGAGGCTGGGGGTGAGGTGCCAGAGGCGGTGGCAGAGATAATTGAGAAAGGAACCCCGGGGACGCTGGGTCTCTTTCTGTGGGGGACCTGGTTTCCTCCGGTAAGGGGGCTACCCTGAAGCCAAAAGGTGAAGGTTATGATGAGAGCGGTGATATGGATGTCTCAATTTCACTAAAAAGAAACAAAGGAGAGACCTCTTTTTCCGACAGCGAGGAGGGGGAGAGTAAGAGGAAAGTCATCTAGCTCGATCACCAATGATAGCGGAACTCACCCTGTTGACGCTGGCATCCATTAATGTTGCCAGCTTTAAGTCAAATGCGGCTAGGTTTGCGGCCTTTGATTTTCTCAGCCGAGTTGAATCTGACATTTTATTTTTGCAAGAGACCAGGCTGACAAATTTGTCGGTCATGTACAAAGTCAAGCGTAAGTAGAAGTGCGGAGCCTCCTATTGGTCTCTTGCAGCCGAGCCGTATGGCGGGGTGGCAGTCCTTTTTAAGACCGCACAGGTAGAATGCAGACGGGTTATCGAGCTGGAAATGGGGAGGTGCCTGATCTTGGATATTCTCATGGGAGGTCAAGAGTTGCGTCCTATTACCATCTATGGACCCCAGTCAGGGGGGGCACAAAGACCTCTTTATGAGAAACAAGCATTACCTCTTTAGAAGCCGGCAAGTGGTCTTTGGAGGAGACTTTAATAATGTCATGAGGCTCTGTGATAGAGGAAGTTCCAATGACCGGCTAGGCTATGATAGCGTCGCATTAAATAACGTAGTTAGTAAGGCACGCCTTGTGGATGTCCACGTTCGGCACACCCCAGGGAGCATGGGATTCACTTGGTTTAGAGGTAGTTATTACAGGTCTAGGATAGATAGGTTTTATTTAAAGGAGGAAGCAGTCTCCTCACCGTTATCGGTGGTCAAGGTGGAGTTCTCCGACCACTGTATGATTCTTTTTTCTCTGAATGTCACAGAGACCCCTCGGATGGGCAAAGGTTTATGGAAGTTGAATTTGCCACTCCTGGAAGAAGCGGAAATAAGACGGTCCTTTTGAGGATTTTCTTCAGAGCCAGGAACCGCTACTTGGCCTATGCAGCAGTAAGTCAGAGTGGTGGGAGATGTTCAAACATTGGGTAAGAAGGTTCTTCCAACAGATCTCCAACCTCAGAAGCCTAAACAGAGAGCGTATGTATCAGAGCCTGAGAAGGATACTCAAGCGTTTGGTCTCGACTGGAGGTAGCCGCGAGGAGATCTCCAGAGTGAAATAATTGCTCAAGAGATGTCAGTATGATAGACATACATCTTTGGTTCTTGAGAGGGACTTTGGGAAGTACCTGACCCCTACACGAACTGTAAGATGTCAGTGAGTTGTAAATTGGTCACGGGTCTGCTAGACAGTATGGGCTCCCTGAAAAGGTCCAGATCAGGAATCCTGGAGGTTGGCAAATCCTTCTACTCACATCTTTTGGGTGGGAAAGAACTTAATCGGGACAGAATCTCGGCTTTCCTGGCGGAAACCGTTCCCGAACCAGGAGTACACCCCTCTCTTGGCGCTTTGACAGAAGAAATTACGGAAGAGGAAGTTGGACTGGCGATTGATGGGCTTCAGTCCAAAAAGTCGCCAGGCCCAGACGGCTTAGCATCTGAGTTTTATAAAGCCTTTAAGGAAATTTTGGTTCCCCTCTTGACCGAGGTTTTTAATGAATGTCTATCCTCGGGCCAGAGTCAATCAGGAAGTCGGCCCTAATTATTCTGTCAAAGGGTAAAGATCCGCTCTGTATTGAGAATTGGCGTCCCATAGCGCTCCTCAATGTGGACAGAAAGATTCTGGCAAAAGTGCTGTTGAGTAGGTTGGTGAAATTTGCACCCAAGCTCCTTTCTGGGGCTCAGCACTACTCCATTCCCGGTCAAAGCACGTTTAGTGCCGTGCTGAGTGTCCGGGAGGCTGTGGAACAGGGCAGTGCGGGTCTCCGGAAGGGGTTTTTACTTTCCCTGGATCAGGCTAAAGCTTTTGATCGAGTAAACCACGAGTACCTTTGGTCTGTCCTTTTGAGATACGGTCTGACAGTGGGGTTGGTAAATTGGTTAAAAACATTGTACTCAGGGGCTGAGAGTTTCCCACTCGTGAACGGTTTTGTTGGCTGTCCTTTTGTAGTCGGGTCTGGTGTCCGTCAGGGATGCCCTCGGAGCCCCTTGCTTTACGCGTTTGCTGTCGATCCCGATCCCTTCCTCAGAAGGGTAAATGGGGGACCATTGGCGGGGGTGAGGATGGACCTGGGGGTGCTGGGCCCGGCCTTGAGGACAGTGGCGTACGCTGATGACGTTACTATCTTTGTCTCCTCTAAGGAGGAGGCGGGGTGGGTGATGTCGGAAGTTGTCCGCTACTCGGAGGTCTCCAGGTCAAAGATCAATCGGGAAACGTGAGAGTCTCTGGCTGGGAGGGGGAGATCCTGCTTTTGATCTTCTGGAGGCTCTCCCAGAACCCCAAAATTCCGCTAAAATTTTAGGCATCGATTTTGACCAAGGGAATTATCCCGAGAAAAACTGGGAAGGCAGGTTGAGGAATGCCACTCAAAAGGTGGATCAATGGAAAGGGAGGTCTTTGACCCTGAGAGAAAGGGTTTGCTTGATCAAGACTTACCTGCTCCCTTTGTTGATGTACCTGGGAAGTGTCTGCATTTTGCCAGAATCTCTTTGGTCACGGGTCTACAGCCTGTTCTTTCAGCTGTTATGGGGAAATGGGTTGAACCCAGTCAAGAGGGAGGTTACTTTCCGTACGAGGAGACTAGGCGGTTTGGGTATCGTCAACCCAGTGGTATTCCTCATATACTTTTTTGAAGCTAATATCGCAAACCTCTGGAAAGAGAGGGCTCCTCCGTGCATATCCTCCTGTAAGGGATGGTTTCGGCCGTTCTTCCAGGAGTGGGAGACAGGAGGGTGTGTGAAGGACATTTGTACACCTCACGGACATCTTCTGGCTTGGGTTGCACCGGTTCTGAAGGTTTTACGCCAATGGGGGCTGACCGTGGGGGAAGTCAGGACGCTGGTCAGGCGTGTGCTGGACCAGAGGGTTGTGGCAACCTACTTTCAGAATCCATTGGCCCTCAGAGACTGCCTAGGTGGGGATTTGAGGGTGTTTTTTTTTTCTTTTAAATTCGGTAAGAATCCCCTCAAAGTATTGGGACTTGACCTGGCGCTGCTTCCATGGTAAGCTGTATGTGGGGGACAACTTGAAGCACAAGAACACCGAGGACAGGGGTTGCCCCCGAGAGGTGTGTGGCAACACTCTGGAGAGCATGGACCACTTCCTGCTTCATTGTCCCTTTAATTTAGAGGTATACAAGAGGGTAGGGGCTTCCATCGGTTGGCTGGCTGACCTTACCTACGCCAAATGGCATTATGGAGCATTCAGAGATCTGGGTGGCAGGGACCGCTGCACTTTATTTTTAGTAAGTCTAGTCGCTAGGTATTACACGTGGAACGCACGGTGTTTACTATCAACGCAGCATAAAATCCTCCTCGAGGATGAGGTAAGTAGGAATATTCTCGGTGACCTGGTGAAGGTGCGTTCTCTGGAGTTTGAAGGGTTGGGTAGGCCTCGAACAGCCTTCCTTTGGAGGGTTTTTTGCTTTGGGGTTCCCTAGTCTGGAGAATTGTTTCCCATTGGGGGCTGGATTTTTTCACCCTAGCTTTTTGTTTTGTTTTAAGTTAAAAGTTGAATAAAAGGCTTACGGGACCCGAACCAGGGCTGGAGGTAATGGTTAAATTTTTGTCAATTTTTCCTGTTCTGTATATTTAGGCTGCCCATTATTATGCATTATATGGTTTTGTGGGTGGTATTATGTGTTATGGTTTTTTTCGTGGGTGGTATCATGTTTCATGGGTGGTATTATGTGTTTTTGTGGGGGGGGGGGTATTATGTTGAGTTTTTGTGGGGGTTAGTATTGCGTTCTGTGGGTGTATTTAAAAAAAACATAAAAAAATAAAAAAAAGATATAAAAAACAAAACAAACAAACAAAAAAAAAACTAAACTATGTTCATAAACATGATTGGCAGGTATTGGCAGTGGACCAGGGTATGGGTAGAGGGTAATGCGTGTGTAGTTTAGAGGGAAGGGGGGGGGGGGAAGAAGAAAATATATATATATATTTATTCTTGTTTTACTAATGTGTGTTTTTTCTCAGTTTAGTAGGTTGGAATATGCACCACGGGATTATGGAATAGGTTGTCTTGTTTTTGTTGGGATATGTTTTGTTATGTTATGTAAATTTTGTTGTGTAAATGGGATGTGTGAGATTGGGGATGCGGCCGGACCGGTTTTCACTCTTCTACTCTTTCTGTAAAATTTTGTAAATATGAATATATGTTTGGCTATTATTTCTTGCAAATATTTCTGTTACTTTCTGTTATTTTTGCAAATATTTCTGTTTCGTAAATGTGTATATATGTTTCTTGCGATTGTATTTGGCAAATTTTTCTGTTATTTTGCTATTTTTGTTATTACACCCTGTAATGTTTTTTACTTTTATAATAAAAAGATTATCACTGTGTTATCTGTGCTTTGACATAGGACTGCAGTATTGATTTGCAAATGTTTCTTTACTGTACTCATCTTTACATTCCTTACATTTTGCAGTACAGTGCGGATTCAGGAGGCAGGTAGCGTTCAGCCGGCACTTTGGGAATTCAGCTGCTGTATTGTTTCAGGAGGCAGGCAGACACAGCAATGTACAGCCGGCACTGTGGAGAGGGGAGGGGGAGGAGTAGGTGCACGCTGATGCAGGAGAAACAGGAAGTGACCGGCATCAGCTGCGCGCCAGCTCACTGAGCGGCGCTTGAGGTCATGGAGCGGTCAGCGCCCTCATCTGAGGAACGCAACTTCATTTGAGGGACCGCCGCTGCCCTGACACATTGACTTAAGTTGAAAACAGTGTTACCTAAGAGCAATGCTACTCAAGGGTTTACTGTGTGTGTGTGTGTGTGTGTATATATATATATATATCACGATCACATGACATACAAAATGATACATTTCTCAGACATAACTCAGAAGTTAACCCATTCAGTGCTGCAGAGGTGCAATACATTTAGCAAATGCACACTACATAGCAGACACTGACAATTCAATGGCAAACACAAAACATTTTGGAGGGGCCCCGCTAACTCAGGGCCACTACAATTGTCTGTGTTCAGAATAAAGTAAGAATCAGAATAAAGTAAAGGGAATCCTTTATTAGGCAGGTACAGTTCTGGCAACGAGTTTTGGTGCAATATCGCACTTTTCTCAAGCCAAGGCTTTACTTTACTTTATTCTGACAGACCCACTAACCGTGTTTATACCACCTATCTATGCCCATGATAATGTTAACAGGAGGGGGTTTCTGTATACTCATACCCCCCTCCTCCCAAGTAAGTACTGGGAATTTCCTATTTCTATGGATACTTAGTGTCTGAAATCTATTTATGTTAGGCGATCCCAGGAGACAGGGGCGTAACTATAGAAAATGCAGGGGATGTGGCTGCACATGGGCCCAGGAGCCTTGGGGGGCCCATAATGCCTCTTCTCTCCATATAGGAAGCCCGGTACTATGAATAAAGCATTATAGTTGGGGACCCCGTTCCAGGTTTTGCATTGGGGCCCAGGAGCTTCAAGTTATGCCTCTGCCAGGAGAGCAGGACTTTTGTATTTTTTTGTTTTATTTTCTATTTGTATGCTGAAGGGAGCCTCATCTGGAGTGGCTCCTCTTTATCCATGCAGCTTCCCCCTTGGTTAAGCGGATGTCACTGACATAGGATCCGACCCACAAGTATTCTACCAAGACCACAGGTGAGGCACCTGGTCACCCCATAGGGCCCAGGTGTCCACACCAAGTGAGTCCCTACTGACAAACTCTTGAGGTGCTCTCCTGTCTTGTTTTGTTTTTGTTGTTGTTTCTATACCATAAAGTTTCTAGAATAGTGCTCTGATGTAAGCCATAGAGGACATCATATCATTTGCCTTGAAAAAGACACAGGATAGTGCCAAAACGCGTTGCTCCATTAAATTCTGTTCACTTGCCAATTGGTTTCCACTTCTGTGAAATCATACACTCGTAGTCCCATGTAGCGCGGCGTATCCATTCTTCTTTCATTTAAATCTACTATGGCAAGCTCTTGGATATCCATTTGAGCTTGTATACCATTGACGGCTCTCACAACCTAGGTGGATCACGGACAGCAGTAATCACTACACACTGTCTTGGAAAAAAGCTGCCGAAGGACTTTTCCCAGGACAGGGTTAACTCTTTGAGCACCAGGTGAGTTAACATTCACCTTCCATTTCCCTGTGGCAATGCTTTAAGCAGGGGAAATTATTGTTTCATAAGGGGCATTTCTGAATCATCCTTATTTCCTAGAATAGCGTTGACTAAAATATCTGGCAGATGAGTTGTGAGAAAAATAGGTCTCCTGGATACAGATCACATCCGGCTTATGTTTTACGTATGTCAGGAAAGCCCTTTTTCTCATACTTGGAGAGGTAAACCCTCTTACATTATGGGAGATTAAACATACCATGAGATGCCCTGACTTAGGAGCACTTCAGCTTTTCCTCACGAGACCTCCAGCCTTCACTGTAGTTGTCCTCTAACCTGACCTATTGAGTAACTGGTGACATGCAACCTTAGTTTAAAAAAATGGGAAAGACGTCAGACTCAAAACAAAACAAAAACCCACTATAAACAAGGTGCTAAGACCTTTGTGAACAAGTATGAAATCGGTCTTTCCTATCAGAGAGCCGACCATCATTAAACTTCCCGGCAGCTATCAATCCACTGTTGAATTAGCACTTAAGGTATATTTACACGGCAAGATAATCTCTCAAAATTTGCTTCAACGGCAGTTTAAGTAACCGTTTTGCAATCACTTTGCATAAGCTCTTAAAGGGGTTGTCCCGAGGCAGCAAGTGGGTCTATACACTTCTGTATGGCCATAATAATGCACTTTGTAATGTACATTGTGCATTAATTATGAGCCATACAGAACTTATAAAAAGTTTTATACTTACCTGCTCCGTTGCTGGCGTCCTCGTCTCCATGGTGCCGACTAATTTTCGCCCTCCGATGGCCAAATTAGCCGCGCTTGCCCAGTCCGGGTCTTCTCCTCTTCTCTATGGGGCTCTGTGTAGCTCCGCCCCGTCACGTGCCGATTCCAGCCAATCAGGAGGCTGGAATCGGCAATGGACCGCACAGAAGCCCTGCGGTCCATGAAGACAGAGGATCCCGGCGGCCATCTTCAGCAGGTGAGTATGAAGACGCCGGACCGCCGGGATTCAGGTAAGCGCTGTGCGGGTGGTTTTTTTAACCCCTGCATCGGGGTTGTCTCGCGCCGAACGGGGGGGGGGGGTTTAAAAAAAAAAAAACCCCGTTTCGGCGCGGGACATCTCCTTTAAGTAGCTAATTAGCTACTTAAGAGCTTATTAGTGGGCAACTGAAGGCTCCTGCTGTTTGCAGAAGACAGTGTCTGTTCTCGGAGCTCTCAGCTGGTATCCCACTGAGCTGACAGCACTGAGAACTGCAGGAGCCGCTTTGTTCTTGAAGCTATCGCTGAGAGCTCCATGCAGGATACCAGCTGAAAGAATTCTATCACCTGGTATCCTGCTGAGAACTCACACGTGGCACTGACAAGGCTCATTGCTGATTTCGAGCTTGTTAGAAATCAGCGATGAACGAATAGTGCACGAACAGTGCACGATGGCCGCCCGTTTAGACACAACGATTATCTCTCAAAAGATGGCTTTTGAGTGATTTTTCGAGCGATAATGGTTGTGTCTAAATAGGCCTTTAGTGTCACGTTAGTTAACATATGCAAACATTCAAAATCGGTATGACGGTGGGCTCCCACAGACTAATCTACAGGACACACCCCAATAATCGTTCAAATTCAACATCAACAAAATAGCTATAACCTATGAATATCCACCATCCCTTCTCCCTTCAAACCCCTATACCTGATCAAGAGAAGGCCTGTATATCATTGCCCCCTATGATGAACTGGACTGACCAGCTCCAGAGTCCTGGATAGAGGGTCTGGTCACATTCCACAGGGAACGTAGAGTAATCCCAGTTCGTCTAGGACTAGGGCATGACTGGCCTGTTTCTTGGGGTCTTTCATCCCAATCTGTGCCCTCTCCAGAGCTCGGCATGCCTCCTCCAGGGATCTGACTGAATATGACCTTCCATGGTGTTGGAAGAGGAGTGCAAACAGGAAGCCCCACTTATATCTTATATTGGCTAAGCTCAAAGCATGCGTTATTGGTCGGAAGGCTCTCCGCTTCACCAGCGTTGTTGGAGTTATATCGGCATACAACTGAACCAAAGACGACATTCCTGGCAATGGTGTGAGACTCCTGTCTGCCAGCAGCAACTGATCCCTGACCTCGCTGTAGTGCAAGTTTAGGACAACACCCCTAGGGAGGTCCAGATTTGGAGGTCGAGCTCTGTGGATCCGATCAATCCTCAGATAAGCTTGATCAATTTGTGACAATAACGTTGCAAATAATAATAATCTTTATTTGTATAGCGCCTGAATAGGTTAATTGCTGTCTCTTTCAAGGCTGTAATTGACTCCAGAAGCCCTCCTATATGGATATTGGAGTGTTGAGACGGGTTCTCCAAGTCCTCATATTTGGCCTCTAACAGTTCAATTTTAGCTTCCAGACCTGCCACATGACTACGATCTGCCTCCATAGTGTCTATAATGTCATCTGCCCTTCTTTCCAACTTGTCCGTCCTCTGACACCTAGATCTCGGATTTGATTAGAGAATTCTCTCACAGTGGCGGACAGTTCAGTTTTAAAGATCTTCTTCATCTGCTCAGGCAAAGTGGAATGGTCATTAGTAATAAGTCTAGCTTCGTCGGCCCGGCTCCAACTTCAGGGTCCAATGGGTTCTAAGAGGCCATCGGGGAGGGAGGGTCTATCTGGGATTGAGATGCAAACATATCTGGCAGAGTGCTTCTAGATGGGGTCTTCGATATTTTTCCTTTGCTCTTAGTCATAGTTCTTTTAAAATCTGAAAACAAGTCAAAGGGTGCTTATCTGTGTTGAATAGATTATATTGGAGTGTTGAGACCGGTTCATGATATTATTATATCATGACATATCGCATATGTTTTGGTGAAGCTGAGTTTAAGGACACATTCTTGAACGCATCCGGCTCTACAGAAGCATAGTAGGGGGAGAGCCTATGTTGCTAATAGAGAATCTGAACTACCGCCATTCCCTATCTTGACAGTAGGTGGCAGCAGAACACCAGGGGAGAAAAGGATAGACTTGTAAAAGTAGAGCAACCAGCAGACTTCTAAATGTCCAACACACAAATGAAACAGGCAGCACCTTTCTCTAGCCGTGCTTTTGATATACAATGTCTGGATCTCTGGAGATCATATGAAAAATTAGAGCTAGGCTCTTCCAGTGAAGCTTTTTAATATAGTCCACTTATATGCAATTGTGGTTTGCTTTGATTGGTTAACTGCAATCAGGTCCTTAATGTTTCATGTGCCACAGCACCCCCTGCTCTGCACACTGTGCACTCCTGCTTAGCTGCGGGTCCCCGCAGTTAAAGGGGTTGTCTCGCGGCGAAAGCGTTTTTTTTTTTTTTAATGGACCCCTGCATTATGCCCTGTGAAAAAGAAAGCATGTGTTAGTCTTTAACAAGCACATTGCACTTACCTGCATCAGCGTTCTGCAGCTTCTTCCTTTCTTCTTTTAAAGATGGCGCCGCTGGTCTTCTCCCACAGTGCACTGCGGGTCTTCCCATGGTGCACCGTGGAGTTTCTTCTTCTGTCTTCCGAGTTCCACTGCCAATACAGCCACCTCATTGGCTGATCGGCACCACGTGACGGAGGCGGAGCTACGATGACGACGCGGTGACCAGCTCTCCGGCACGAGCGCGCCGGAGCGGCCCCATTCACCAGGCAGAAGACCGCACACCGCAATTGCTACGATACCAAACTTGTATAGGTATGTATTCCGGCAGCCCATTGCTTTCAATGGAGCTGTCTGTATTGCCGGCTCCATTGAATTCAATGGGCTAACATCGTTCTTCTCTGCCACAGCTGTTACAGCTGTGGCAGAGGAGAACGATCTTTATGTTGACAGTGCGGGGGGGGGGGGGCACTCTTGCCGCTATTGTGGCTTAATAGTGGGACCTGGGAACTTGAGATGCAGCCCAACATGTAGCCCCTCGCCTGCCCTATCCGTTGCTGTGTCGTTCCCATCACTTTCTGGAATTTCCCAGATTTTCACAAATGAAAACCTTAGCGAGCATCGGCGATATGCAAAAATGCTCGAGTCGCCCATTGACTTTAATGGGGTTCGTTACTCGAAACGAACCCTTGAGCATCGCGGGAAGTTCGACTCGAGTAACGAGCACCCGAGCATTTTGGTGCTCGCTCATCTCTAATAATAAACAGTTGTAATTTTTGTGGACATAGCATAGAGCAGATGAGAGTTATCATACTGAAGGGCAACTTCAAGTCACAGAAGAATTTGGGAGTATAAGTTTATGGCCATGTTTGATACCCTCAAAAATGGAATGAACCTCAGCCCGGGATTCTTACACAAGTGGGGAATATGAAAGCTCTGAAGCAGGTCAAGTTGGGTGTCCTCTTCCCAATATTTTTTTGTTTTCTCTTAAGAATTCAGAAATTGATTGTAAGAATGCTTCCATCCAATAGGTGGTGCTGCTGAGGTAGTATTTCTATCTTCTTATGTGTGCATTAGAGATAAGAGAAATCATAAAACTGTCATATTCCTCAGCTCAGTGGACTGATTTAGTGTTTATCTCTCTGCTCAGATGTGTTTTTTTTAAGTCTCAAATTTCTGTGTGTGAACATTTATTTAGATCAAGAGAAATGTGTTCTCCTCCCCTCCGCATCTGTATGTTATAATTATGTGTCATCCTAACTAGTTTCATTCATTAGACTGACGAAGGGGGCGATTTCCCAAAAGTTTGCTGTAACATCATGTATTTTTGTTAGCGATTAAAAGGTCTCATATCTACAAGATTGCTTTGTTTCTCTTAATGAGAGCAATCACACTGAGATAAAGCAGTTATGGATGACCGCAGATCTTTTATAGTCTCCGTGATGCCTCGTATGCGCAGATTATCTTTAAGAGCTCTGTGCCTTCTAATTTGTTAAATCATCATACAGTTATTCCTCCTCTTTCTCATGTGATTCCAACACTGTTGTGGTATTATTCATTCTCTCCCCCAGTGCTGACGTCCAGCGGCATAGGTCTCTGATTTCTTTTGCAAGTTTGCCCGTTATGTCAGCTGATGTCTTGGAGAGTTCTGAATGCAAGGACGCCTGTATTCGGCATAGCAACATTTCTGGTGAGGCATTAGATGCATTAGCCTCCACTTCAGGGCTGGTTGAGTTTGAGTTCAGTGCAGGAGAAATGTCCTAGAGTGAGGAGTGGGAGGATTAGGCGTTCGTGGGATTTTAGAAGGTCACCTGTTTATTGTTATGAGACTTTGGGCATGTTTACCAGATTTTGGTTGTGTGGGACTCAGGTTTTTAGTTATTCTTGAGCAGTTGGTGAGAAAAGTAGATGAATCTGGATGAAGGAAAAGAAACGTAAGGGTCCCTTCTGGAGTTTGTTCTCTATGGGCACTGGTTGTAAGCGTGACTTCAGAGTTTCATAACTCTCTGTGGGTCACAAAATCACTCCTAATATATCGTCAGGGTAACAGCTGCTTAATTTATAAGCTAGCAGGGCCTATCTGGGTGTTGTATCATTTATATATTGAACAATCGCTTTTACCATTTAGCCTGAGTGAGAGACGGGTGATCCTCTTCTCCACGACCTTTGGATGATATATTGGGTTAAACCACTAGGTGGTAGTAGAGAATAAATGGTGCTTGAAGAAGCTTTTTATGGAAAGTTTTTTTGTCTTCTTCCTCTTTCTTCAAGTGGGGGATTATACTGTTAGATGGGGTTCCAAACTATTTCTTATGACTAGGAAAGTGGGCAGGTCAGAATGTGTTTGGATTATGGGTCAGGATATAATGTTTGGAGCTAGTCCGCTACACTCATAGCCACCTGGGTAGTCTGGATGCAGTTACCTCCAGAAAGAACCCACAACCCCCTTTCTCCTCTGTCAGCTTGAGAGCTCCTGCAGGCAGGCAGTGGTACAGGTCCAGGGATGCCGCAGCCTCTAGTCACCAGGGTTTGGAGCTCAGTGTTCTCCTCCAGCGCTGCCTCACAAATCCCTCGCTGGATCCCACACTCAGTAGGGCCTCAATCTGGGCCTGGCGAAGCCAGCTCTGTGGTCCGCCAGCAAATAGGAAGGTTTGCATTGAGGAAGAGGGTGCAAATGTCAATGGCGGGCGCAGTCATGTGACTTGCAATCACTATTCGGTCAGCCGCGGAATGGGTTGCACTAGGCCTCAAGATATCATCGACCTCTGTGGCAGTCCCTCAGCTAAGGAAACTTCTCTATCTGTTCCTCACCACTCAGGGGGAACCAGTGTCTTCGTTTTGGGAGATGGATGGGGTCCAGGAGGTGCAGGATGACCTGGATTCTGGAAGTGCACTGTGGGAGCTCCAGATACGTGCAACTGGCTTGCTCAGAGGTTAGGTCTTCCCCTCAGGCCCCTTTTACAAGGGCAATGCAGATGCTCAGTTTACATGGGCAGATTTGTTGTTCAGCTTTTTCGCACACATAAAATGAATAATGTACACCTTATTATTCATTGCTCAGTCTGTGGATGTTTTTACACAGAACAACAATTGTTCAGATTCTTGCCTATCCTGGGAATCAGAGCGATTTGTCGACCCATGTAAATTAGCCCCTAAAATAATCAGCCCCACAGGAGAGATATCTTCATATGAGAAGTTGCACTGCTAAACAAACATGTCAGCTGCAGCAGAGATCTGTGATCCTCCTATCTATCTCCTTGTCCCAGGAGCAGGGTGACATGAACTTTTCTGCAGGTTATCGTGCCCCATCAGAGAGCATATTTGCTCACTGCTTGTCACAAATGGGGTCTTTCTCAGAAAGGGAAATGATGAGGATTTGCTCATCTAATCACTCATCTACACCATGCAGTCATTGCTTGCCATGGCATCTAAACATTTTTGCAGGAAAAAAACAAAAAACTTTTTCCCCACTTACACATGACTTTAAATAAGGAAAAATGAAAAAAAAAAAAAACAAAAAAAAAAAACAACACTACACATATTTGGTATTGTCGCAGTGGATAACAACCCCTTCTTTATAACATTGCACTATTTATCCAGCTCAGAAAATTCCATAAACTAAAGTCATTTTCTGATCATCTTGCTTTTACTACACACAGTCTTTTTTTTTTTACTAAATTATATAAGCACAAAATTGGTAAAACATAATAAAACCTCTATAAGATTTGGTATTGTCATAATCGTAATGACTTGTAGAATAAAGGTAATATAATATTTATACCACCTTCAGAAGCATAAAAAGAAATCACAAAAAGCCAGTGTGGGAGGTCTGCTGTGTGACTTCAGGTCCCCATACACCTTCACCAACTGTCAGATGATTATTTATCTAACAGCTGTTTCTCCAGCTCCCCCATACACATAAATATTTGGCTTGGTCGAATGTCCATGTGTTCAGAGAGTAAGCTGCAAATCTCTGGCAGTGGCTTATCTCTTGAGGAACACCTGCATAGGACATTGAAACTCCAACACATCTAATCCTTCTTTTGCCCCCCAACATCAACTCTCTGGGAAATGTTGAGCCTCCTATATACACCATCGAGAGTTGTCCAGCCCTCTTATTATTAGGGAGCTTGGACAACCAAACTTTAATGTGTATGGTGACCTTTTATGTGTAGATGAAGAAACATCCATATGTGTAGTTAGTGGCTGGGTGGGTGTTGCGTTTGTTTTTTCAAGCCGCTGCTGGATAAGTTTCTGTGGATCAACGGTGAACTCTGTTGTCTTGGACTAAATAAAGTCAAGTTGGAATTTATACCTGGACTACCTATGAAATCTGTCATTGCCAACTGTACCCCCCAAAAAGATCTTGATTACACTGCCCAGGCTCAAAATTAGCATAATCTTATGTATTTCCATCTGCTGAATTCAAAAATCACCATAAAAATGACTGATTAGCTCTTGTATTGGAGATACAGTGACTTGTGTTTAAGAATTTACATTTTCATTTTGTGGGAATTGTTTTCTTTGGGGAGCTGTCACACCTCTCAACTGACATAACACAACATTCTCCATATGTTTGTAGGTTGTAAACATAATAAATGTTGCTATGACTGAGTTTCATATTGTTTCTGCTTTTCTTTTTGTAATTTGCTATATCAAAAATCAACAAAAATGTGTAAATTTACTGAATAATTTTTGTTACATTTGTGGTGAAATAACATTTTCGTCACAGAAACGCAATCTGATGCCTCTTGTGAATACTGCCCATCATCATTATTTTGGTATGAAGGTGGGGGACCAGGATAAGTCATGGGCTTCACATATATGTTGCAACTTTTGTTCAGTTTAACTACGAGAATGGCTGAAAAATAAAAAACAATCTATGGCTTGTGCTGTGCCTATGGTTTGGCAGGAGCCTACAAACCATACAGATGACGGCTATTTCTGCTTGACTCCACCTATAAAGGCAGGATTGTCAATGAAGAAGACAGGAACAGTTCAATACCTGAATCTTTCATCTGCTATCTGACCTATTCCACATTCAGATAGTTTACCATTTCCTACTCCACCCCAACATCATGAGCTTGAAGAAGAAAATGAAGAAAGTGTGGAAAAAGAAGAACCCAACAAGCCTTCCACATTTCATGATCCTGAGTTTGAGGTAAAAGATGATGCACCGCACAGACTGAGGGAAGCAGAATTGAGTGATCTCTTTTGTGACCTTGACTTGTCAAAGGAGAAGGCAGAACTTCTAGGGTCAAGACTACAGCAATAGGATCTTCCTGCTTCCTTTTTTTGAGAAGAAAAACAATCTGGATGTTTGCTGCAATATATTAGGAGTGATTTTGTGACCCACAGAGAGTTATGAAACTGGTGAAGGAGACCCAATTTTTCTTCTGAAATTTCTTAATGGAAGAGATTAAATCCATCCTCTTACTGGAGGGTAAAAAGAGCAACATTTGCAAGAGTCTAATAAAACTCCCAGAAAAGTTTTCCTGGTATCTGTCTGAAGACTTGATTTTTCAAGGTTAATCAGCCACCCCAGATCCGAAAAAAGACCTAACGTTATGTTTAGATGTTGTTCCATAGTCTCGGAACTCCCCGAGACAAGTAACAAGCCATGTAAATAAGGTATTATACAGGTACCCTGATTCCTAAGGAATCCTATCGGTTCTATCATTACCTTTAAAAAAATTCTTGGGGCGGTTAAAATGCAGAACGACAAACAAACGAACTGGAAATGAAAAATTTTTGACTTCATTCTGACTGCAAACCTGAGGAATTTCTGGTACGCAGGATGAATCGGTATATGAAAGTACGCATCTTTCAGGTCGATCGTACACATAACGTCTGACTGATTAATCAACGGAATCGTAGAGTTCACGGTCTCCATTTGGAAATGGCGATTATATATAATTATTCAGGGATTTTAAATTAAGAATGATTCTGAAAGAACCATTTGGTTTTGGCACCAAAAATAGTGGCGAATAATACCCAAAACCTCGCTGAGATGAAGGGACTGGAACCACCGCCCCTATCTGTAATAGGTTCTCTACCCCTTCCTCTAATCTAGTTTGCAGAAGCAGAGATTGGTTTGGGGGTAACCAAAAATTTCCTAGGAGGCAAGGAATCAAATTCAATTCAATACCCTAATGAAACATTTTCCTATACCCAGGGGTTCTCAGTAACCTGAGACCATCTCCCTGCGAATTGGCGTAACCCGCCCCCTACCGGAATTGTTGGGTTATTTTCATTTAGGTCTTGGCGGGAAGAAAGGGGAAGTTTTACCCTTACCTCCCTTCGCGTAGGACCACCTGCCCGTCTTGCCTTTGCCTCTTGGGCCTTTTGAACGAAAGGACTGTCTGAATCCTGTGCGGCTCCTGGAGGAAAAATCTGATGGAAATACCTTTTTCTTGTCTCCTGCCTTTTCTAGGATTTTGTCGAGCACAGGACCAAATAAGTATTCCCCTTGGAAGGTGATTGAGCACAATTTGTTTTTTGAGGCGGTGTCACCCGACCATGCTCGGAGCCACAACGCATGCTTAGCGGAGTTGCATAATGCTGCATTTTTTTGCTGAGAACCGGACTAATTCAGCCGAAGCATAGGCCAAGAAGCCTGTGCCTTTTTTTAACAAAGGAATGCATTCCGCTAATTCTTCTCTTGAAGTTCTTTGCCTCAAATGCGACTAACTGTGATAGCCATATGAACATGGAACGAGCAACTGAGGTAGCCGCAATGTTAGCGTCTATCAGGTTGGCTGTAGTCTCCCAGCCACACTTGAGGAGCCCATCCACCTTCCGGTCCATGGGATCCTTAAAGGGGTTGTCTCACGCCGAAACGGGTTTTTTTTTTTTTTCAATAGGCCCCCCGTTCGGCGCGAGACAAACCCAATGCATGTGTTAAAAAAATAAAAGTTTATTACTTACCCGAATCCCCGCGCTGCGGCGACTTCTTCCTTACCTTAGCAAGATGGCCGCCGGGATCTTCACCCACGATGCACCGCGGGTCTTCTCCCATGGTGCACCGTGGGCTCTGTGCGGTCCATTGCCGATTCCAGCCTCCTGATTGGCTGGAATCGGCACACGTGACGGGGCGGAGCTACGAGGACCAGCTCTTCGGCACGAGCGGCCCCATTCACCATGGAGAAGACCGCACAGCGCAAGCGCGTCTAAAATCGCCAGAAGACGGCGATTTTAGACGGATCCGTGGCGACGGGGACGCTAGCAACGGAACAGGTAAGTGAATAACTTCTGTATGGCTCATAATTAATGCACGATGTACATTACAAAGTGCATTAATATGGCCATACAGAAGTATATAACCCCACCTGATTTCATGAGACAACCCCCTTTAAGCTGTGAAGCATCCTCAAATGGAGGTGCTGTCTTTTAAATTAATTTAGTGACTTGAATGTCGACTTTCAGAACTATATTCCATAATTTAGTCTCGTCAGCAGAGAAAAAGAGCCTGTCCTTGAAGCCTTTGGACATCGATAAGCGCTTCTCTGCCTTTTCCCACTCATCTTCCACCAGTTGTTTTAGTGTCTGATTAACGGGAAAACACTTGCGACGTCTGGTTCTCAGCACGCCAAACATCTCATCCTGAATGGACCGGGGTTGTTGGACGTCTGATACTTCCATAGTGTTACGAACAGCTGTTATTAGTTCCTCCAAATCACAATTGGAAAACTAATACTTCTTTTTGTCATCTTCTAAGAAGACTGGCGTGGACAAATCTGAGATTTCACCTTCAGACATGTCCAAGTCTAATTGGCTTCTGGCCTTGGGGTTTTTTGCCTTCCTCTGGATCAACACAGTAGGATAGACAGGCTGGACTAGATGGACAATGTCTTCATTCGGCCTTACATACTATGTTACTATGTTATGTAAGTCTGACTCATCGGAGTCTGAGGAAGCCAGGTCCTGTGTTTGAGCCCTTTTTACAGGACTTGACGGCCCAGGCGTAGGTTGGGAAGCAGGATCAGTTTTGATTGCCTGGACTTCCTCCCTCGCCATCAGGCGGATACCTTCCATTAAGGATAGTTGTTCCTCCTTAACAATTTTAGATGTGCGCTCGACGCGTACAGGTTTTTTGGTATTATCCTCCAGTTTTTTTGGCGCATAATGTGCACTTCCTGAGCCTTCTTTTAGATTCCATTTTTTTGGATGCATCCTCCTGCAATGGAAATGCAGGAGAGGCTATTAAATTGGAGAATAATAGTGCAGTTACACTAGGTCTTTTGTCCAAGTGGACTACTTATGCTTGCTACACTTCCCCCGTTTCCTTCCACAGTTTCCATACTTCTGTAGAGCTGGTTAGGAAGAAGTCTTGGCAGAATTCCCAGAAGGGTGAGCTTCCAGGGAAGAAGGCCCCCTTTTATTTTGAATTTGGCGCCTGCCGGAGCGTTCCAGGCAGTTGAGTCCGCTCCCTGCGTCTGAAGTCATCAGTGGCATGCCCAACGTGCACGCTTCACCAGACGACGCACCCAGCAAGCACGGCCCAGTCACTCGCAGGTGCGGCCGCGTCCCCAGCCAACACAGCGCTACCAGCCAACGCTGCACGCCGCTAACAAGCGCGGCCATGTTATCTGCAGGAGCGGCCGCGTTCCCGGCCGACACAGCGCCCTCTGACATGGCCGTCCCAGAGCCACCTTCAGCTGCAAACCACTCCACCTGGTAAGGGCTAGACAAGGGGAAGTCTGTGCTTTGCTGCCACAGCAGAAGCCAGGCTTTTTGTAATTGTATACCCTTTTTTGCCTCCTCGCAGTAATGCGCAGCATTTGTGGAGGGGCCTTCTGCTCTCCAATGCAGGAACCACTGGACATTCCACCCTCCCCCCCTTCCCCCAGGGAAGTACAACATTTGCGGGGTGGTGGCGTACGAAGATCTGCCGAATCCAGGTAAGAAATCCATCCTCGGCACACACGGAACTCTTTTTGTGTCCCGTTAGGACAGGAAGAACACTGGAGAATGGCGTTGGGAGGCGGCCTTTTAAACTCTCCTCTTCCTGTCCCAACGAGGTCAAAGGGCAACCTCCATGTGTGCTTTCAGGATGGACGAAGTGGGAAATATGGTTCACGCATGTAATGAATGTCAGTACACTTTGTAAGAGCTCAGCAGGGGAGGGGGGGCATTGTGACACATCTACTATAGAGACATCACCGCAGTGGAGATGCTGTCCTGTGCAGACCCATGTTGGGAAACATTGCACTGTGATAACACTTCTAGTGATCTGTGAAAATTTCCACTTTTTGTTCTAGCAAAATGTGCTGGAAATAACTTACATCCAAAAAAAGTTCTCAAAAAATACAACTTTATTATTTCTTCATACTTTATGTAATATAATGTTATAATATATAATTTTATTCACCACCGTGTACGACATCCGGGAGATATATGCAACCTCGATACGTGATGGAATGACAAAAAGCAGCAACAGATAGACCACCCAGGAGGAGATTACTCAAGAGGAGACCTCCCAGGAGGAGACATTTTACCAGTGTGTAAAACATGTCGGTATAAAAAAAAAATTAAAAAGATTTTGAAAACTGATCCCGAAAACATCTGAAAAGTTCATCTCCTATATAAAACAAACCATACTAAAACCCAGTGTGGTGCGCTCGTCACAGGGCGCCCAGGGCAGAGTCTCTATTGCGCAGCAGGCTGGACTGCTTCTCCATCAGTTTACTGAACAGGCCATTTCTGTTCTTTAAAAGCTGCTGGTGTTTCCCGCACTCCACCACTCGGCCCTGGTCCAGGACGGCCACCGCGTCTGCATTTTGAATGGTTGACAAACGATGTGCAATAATGAGAACAGTCCGTCCCTCCATCAGACGGTCTAGAGCTTCCTGAACAAGGTATTCATTCTCTGCGTCCA
Source organism: Eleutherodactylus coqui (assembly GCA_035609135.1). NCBI lineage: Eukaryota > Metazoa > Chordata > Amphibia > Anura > Eleutherodactylidae > Eleutherodactylus > Eleutherodactylus coqui. The sequence goes on along the minus strand of CM069412.1, from coordinate 178,651,891 downwards.
GAGCGCTAAGCGGAAACAAAAGCAAAAAGGAATCATAAAGAATAAGCAATGATGGAGAAGGCAACAAAAATGTTCAAAGGTTGCTCTATTGTCCAGCAGGGCGGGGATCCTGGGTTCAAATCCAGCCAGGAACAACATCTGCATGGAGTCTATGGGAAGACTTTATTTAAGGCTTGGCTGTCCATGTGCCAAGTGGAGATTTACACTATCAATTATACCAGTGCCTGTAAATACCACTAAATTAGTCAGTCTTGGGAGTCCCCGACCCTCCTTAGGGGCCATGCACATTTTTCAAGTGTGATGAGAGAGGCACAAAGAGGCAAAAAGTTGCAAGTGATTTTGCACATGTGCCATAAATTGCTACTTTTTACACCTGGAAACTGGAGTAAAGCCTTTAACAAATCCCCCTAATGTGTATATGACATTTGGTGTACTGGATTGTGAACGCCATTAGCGACAAGGGCTGATGGGAAAGGCAACAATCTCTGTACAGCGCTGCAGAATATGTTGGCGATTTATTAGTGGGGGAGGGAATAAATATGACAAAAGAACATATAAAGCATCGGGCAGAGTCATGTAACGGAGATGCAGGTTCCCGGTCATCAGGTCATTTTCAGTTATTCACCACTTCTAAAACTCCAGATCTTTCCATGATAGCATTTAGGGTTTGTATTCCCACAAATCTGATTAGATCCCAGCAGAGACAGAACCTCCAAAGAGGTCATTCCAGTCCTGCAGCAAGATCTGAACATGGACCAAATATTTCCATTTACAGTGTGTATCAGCTAGTCAGAGGAGCGATTTGGCCATCTTTGCCATATCTAGAGGGTTAAGCTTCTTTTTTTAATGCTCAGGCGACCTTAATATGATCTTACCCCGTCACTTCCAGTCTGACTCTTCCTGGAGTCTCTTCCCGCTGGTTTCTGTACTTCCTGGTCCCAGTTGACATGTGACTGCTGCAGCCAATCATGGACCATGGCAGTAACCGACTACAGACACTGACTGGGTGCATTTGTCATATGTCCAGGCCAACAGGCACCAGGAACTACAGAAACCAGCGGAGGACCCCAGGAAGCATCAGAACAGGAGCAGCAGGGGATGGGTAAGGTAAGTACTACTTCTTTTATCAATTTAAAGCATTCATATTTTTTTTCCCCCCATTTTAAAGTTTCCGGACATCGATAATCAAGACAACAAGTAACAAATGAGAACGGTTTAAAGGCAGCAACATGTTTGATTTTAGTGATAACGAATAAGATACCTTGTTGCTTCATCCAGAAGAAGAATTCTTGGGTTCTAAAGAAGAGAGAGAAAAAAATCACTTAAGAGAATCCTGGATAAGAGAATCCAATGGGGGTCCAGAATACGTTTGGTTTAGCAGTACTGTGGCGCGTCCAAGTACTGCAACTGTAATACAGACCTCAAAGTGCAATTATAGTATCCTAGCTGATATACCAGGCTGTTTACCTGTTGATCGCATGGAAATGTTATGAAGTGGTTGTTACTTCAGAGGAAGCGAGTAATAAAATATGTATACACATAGGAGTGTTAGATTCTCCTCAGACTGCATGTACCAATGTCCCTCTGCAGAAAGTGCCACCCCTCCCTCTCGCCTCACTTTCTACCCTTAAAAGGTAATACCCCTTTTTATTCAAATTAATTCCCAGACTGGAGGTTGCAGCCCCTTCTTGGCCGTAAAGGCATGTTCCATCCCTACAGTCCATGGCTTCTTCCTTATGTACTTTACAGCTTTTCAGTATATCCACATAGAGGTGAGCTAGATTCTCCTCAGCATGCGCACACACAGAGCAAACATAAGTCATGTGGTTGCAAAGGTTGTACGGAGCAGAGTCCACTTCATACTCGGCAGCTATCAGATGTTTTTAACAGCTGGCAGAAATTGCTGCAATAGAAGCTAACTCTGGTTGTGGCAAATAACTATTTAGATGCTTTAGTAAAAATTAACTTTGCACCTCAACAGCCAGCCAAAAGGGGAGCCCCCTCTGGCGCTCCATCCACCCCCAACTAGGACACAATTCTGCTATACAGAAGGGTTCACATGGCAGCCCGGAGCTTGATAAAGGCTCCCAGGGCTGCCATGCATGGATGCCTATTAACCCCGCAGGTGGAAGAGCTTAATAGGCATCACTAAAAATTGATATATACAGCAATACTGAAGTATTGCTGTATACAGTACACATGATCAAATGATTGCAAGTATAAAGTTCCTTATGAGGACTAAAAGAAAAATGTTTAAGAACATTTTTAAAACAGTACAAAAAAAAATTAATATTAACAGTTAAAGCAAAAGTTTAAAATAAAAAAAGATGTTTGGAAAACTGTTAAAAACCCTTTTTTTAAAAAAAAAATTTAAATAAATGAAAAAATCCATATATTTGGTATCACTGTGTAAATAAAAGTCCAAACTATGAAAATAGCTCATAAAAGAAAAAAATAAGGCAGAGCACCTCCTCGAATAATATCTCCAGGCCACAGTATGCAAAAGCATAAAAAGTAGGCTTACTCATCTTATTATGTTATACATAGGGCATAACACCTCTATAGACTTGAACTGCATCACAGAGTATGCAGCAACATTCGGACACATAGTCATGTCAAAAACCTGAGTAATATGAATTCTTCCTAGCAAAACTAAGTTTGTGCTCCCCACATGCCAAAGGTAGATGATTGATCCACTAAAATGGAATCAGATATTCCAAGCATCCTATTATATCTAGTTATGAATAAGAACTCTGTTCGAAACATGTAAACACAAAAAAAAATAAAAATGGAAGAGGCTTTTAGCCATGATGTCAAATAAATGCTGTGATTGGTGCATCCAGCGCTGCTCTGATTGGCTGAGCCCTCAGCCAATCACAGTCAGTGCTTCCTGAAGGCGGAGATTTTTCAATCCCCGGCCACAAGATTGGCTGAAGAGAAGTGGCATGGACCAGGAAGAACACACGGCCAGGCTGACAGCGATTCTAGGTGATGTATTCCTTTTTTTTTTTTTTTTTAACTGTAGCTGGGGCTTATTTTTGCAGGGTAGGACTAATATTTAAAGCCCCTTTTTCCCTCCCTGAATTTTCCCTCCCCGAAAATTCTCGCATGTGGTGCTACAAAGTCACGTGACCTTGTATCACCACTTGCAATGTTGCAGGGCTACAAAATCACAGTATGGTCGTGAGAAAATGCAGCAATATCGCATGGATCAGCGATGCAATATCGCTGCGATTTTCTCGCAGCAACGTCATGTTGACCATATGAAGGATGCCTTAGGAAGAAATGGTCTTGTCCTTGGTCCGTGTCTGATACTTTGATTTCAGGTCAAGGGGGCCAACTGCAAAATGAGACACGGCCATAAATAGGTGGAGCACTGTTTCTGGAAAGAAGGAAGTAGAACCTTCCTTGTAATCTTTCTGTAAGGAAGGTCAATGAAATAAAAGACCGTTCCAATGTACATGAGCTTCCAGATGGCCAGCGCTTAGTAATGGATACATGATATATAATGTAATACATGTGATTATGTCACCTGTAGATACAAACCACTTTGACCGTTCTGTCACGTTTGTCTTAGTCATTCCCCTTCATACAACCTCAATAACAATCCTGTAACCAGACTATGATCCTGCCTGAAGACCCTGCAGGAACAGTCATGTATCTGGTCAGAAGACGACCTACCTTAAGCAATGCTCTGGCAATGGCGATTCTTTGCTTCTGTCCACCTGAAAAATATAAAAAAATGAATAAATAAATATAGTGGATGCAGATCTCATCTCAATGGGCGATGAAAAAACTACATTTTAAACTTCAGATTTTGATTACTGAAGACCTGAACTAAAAAGTGACTAAGTTCAGTCCTAATTGGGATCCTTGGTCTAACCGAGCCAGCACACACTTGATTGGTCCATTAGGAGCATCATCACTGCACAATGTAGATCCAGACGCAGTATGATGGGGAACTGCCATTACACCGATCTCCATATGAATGCCGGAGACTGAAGTTAATAACCGTCATCACATCCTGGCAGCGAAGCCATCAGATCAGTGTCGATCATGTTCCTAGCAGCCCATACACCAGTATCTGACAATTCGAGGGTCACAATGAGGAAACAAAAACTATAACAACCTTTCATTACCCTCTTTCCTACACCGAGGTGCAGATTTCAGAGAGGGACATCAAAGCACAGCGCACACTTCAGTTCACGCAAATACTGTAGCATTCATTGATGCTCCGGTGGCATCACTCAATGATCATGGTCCTGCTTCATTTCACACTGTGTTTGAAAAAGGGCCGGTGGCCCAAAATGTTGGTCCTTCTTGGTGCAGCTTAACTGTGGCTTTAATAAATTCTAAACTATTTGTATGAATCAAAGTCTGTGCCATCCTACTCTGATATTTGGTGCCTTGGTATAAGAGAGACAGAGAGGGATTTATTTTTACTTCTTACTGTAACCCTCCAGTTTGTGCTTGGGGTACGGTGGGCTTGATGGCTCCACAGCCAGGATTAGATAAGAGAAGTTTCTGTTTATTTTAGTCCTTTGTATCTGCATGGAAATCGGTGTACCAACAATTCCCCATCATACCTTTCTGGGTCTACATCATGTGGAGGGAATGCTCAAAATGGACCAATTGCAGTCATCTGTAGGAGCACTGAAGACTTTGGACTTGGCACCAGCCTTGTTTGGGTTATTTACAGAGCGATCGCTGTGTTGGCCAAGTAGAATAAAATAACACAGCATCAAAGAAAAATAAACAAATGGTGGAGAAAGGGGAGAAGAGTCAGAGTTACAAAAAAACTTTCCATCACGTTCGAGAATTCAAGAGACGCAAAGAGAAAAAGATCTCCAACCAGATGATTTGGGCCTTTTCTCTTGCTGAAGTCTACTTTGTGCTCCACAATAGGGAGGGGGTCATACATGGTCCAGAAAACCATCAGAAACTACAAGTTTGGTTTGTGCAAACTACTTTAACCCCTTCCCGCTCCAGGACGTACATTTACGTCCTGGAGCGTCGTGGTATGTATGCAGAAAGGTCGCGGGGCGACCTCTCTACATACAGCACGGGCGTCAGCTGTTTAGTACAGCTGACACCTGCGGGCAATAGCCGCGATCGTCCCCTGGGGACTCAAAAGTAAAGTGAAAAAAAGAGCAATAAAGTTTTTTTACAAAAGTTTAAATCGCCCCCCTTTTTTCATATCTATAATTAAAAAGTCTAAATAATAAAATAAAAATACATATCTGGTATCGCCGCGTCCATAAAAGTCCGATCTATCAAAGTAGTGCATTATTTTTCCCGCACGGTGAACGTCGTCCGAAAAAAAATAAAATAAAAAAAAAAATGCCAGAAATGCACTTTTTCAGTCACCCTGTCTCTCAGAAGAAACGCAATAAAAAGCGATCAAAAAGTCATACGTATTCCAAATTAGTACTAACGGAAACTACAGGACATCCCACAAAAAATGAGCCATCACTGAACTACGTCGACGAAAAATAAAAAAAGTTATTGCGCGCACAAGATGACCGCAGAAAATACTTGAAAAAAATTAAATGTCTTTGAAAAAAAAAAAAAAAAACGCAAAAAACAAGCCTTCATACAGCGACATTGATGGATAAATAAAGGAGTTATGATTTTTTTTTAAGGGGGGGGGGGGGGGAGGAAAAAACGAATATGGCAAAAAAAATGGGGGGTTAACGTTAATGGGACACTGACAACTTGTAAGATCAAGCTGTACTACTGGAAAGGAGTCTGCAGTGGCCTCCAGTGAGATGGACATGACAACCATCCACTTTCATAATCTACCATCTTGAGTAGGACAACCCACCTTCACTGAATGCACTAGTTGCCATCAGGTCTATAAGTATATCCGTTCTGGATGGCTACTTGCAGACCTTGAGCTGGTCGTACCTGACAGAAGAACACCTTTTTCCCCGACAACGGTGTCAAACCCCTTTGGAAAATGTTCAATGAATCCCATGGCGTTGGCAACTTCGGCCACCCTCTGGATCTGCTCTTGTGTGACAGTAGACGGGTCTTCTGCTCCGTAAGCGATATTCTCCGAAATAGAGCAGGAAAACAAAACTGGTTCCTGTAGCAATGACAAAGGAAAAGGCCATAAGATAGTAAAATCCTCCCGCAACTTTTCTCACCACAACTGGGACTAAGAAAATACATACGGTAGAGTTGTGCAAAGTGTAGATTAGAACAGCTGGGGAGCAGATTGTACATTATGGGGGTGGATAACATTGTGATGGGCAACACCTCATTGTCCAAAAATATATTGTGGGTTCTGCAGGACCAGAGACTTCCAAAAGGGGGCTGAGGAGTGACAAGACAGTCTAATGCCAGAGAGACTATCCTGCTAAACCAGTGCAGCCTTAACCCCTTGAGTGGCACACCCGGAAATTTTCCTGGACGAGCTCAACTGCCCATAGCGATATAGCCCGGAAGATTTCCGGGCTATGTATCACTATGGGAGCTGCAGAGCACAATGCCACAAGCTGTGACATTGTGCTCTGCCTGCACAGACCCACAGAGAACAAAGCAAGGGCTTTGAAAAACCAGCAGAAGATATTGTCTATCTGCCGGCAATCTCCTGCTTCTAAGTCTCCTGCTTTGTTTATAGGTTGCCATAGAGACCATCGGCTTGTCAAAAGCAAGCCGATGGTCTCTGTGGCAGGGAGAGCTAGTGCTTGGCTGTCAGAGGACAGCTAGGTACTAGCTCTTACAGCAGAGATCAGAGAAAACCTCCGATTTCTGCTGTGTTAACCCTTTACATGCTGCAGTCTATGTGACTGCAGCATGTAAAGGGCTGTTACTGCAGCATGTAAAGGGCTGTCACCATATCACTAAAGGGACAAAAAAAAAAAAAAGTAAAAAAATTATAAAAAAAATAAAAACACTTGTCTTCCTTTACTTGGTAAAAAAAATGCAAAAATACAATCACACATGTGGTATCCGTGTGCGTCGTAATGACCCAGAGAAGGAAGTTAATGCATTATTTAACCCCTTAATGACATGGCCCCTTTTTTTCTTTTTTCCCCATTTCTTTTTTTCCTCCCTCCTATTTAAAAAAAAAAAATCACAACTTGTCCCGCAAAAAACAAGCCCTTATATGGCCATGTCAATGGAAAAATGAAAAAGTTATGGCTCTTGAGACGCAACTGCAAAACTAGTTGAAATTCAATGATTAGACCATTTTAAAAAACCTGCCCTGGTGGGTCTGACAGGGTGGTAGGAAACCCGCCACTCAAGGGGTTAATGGACCACAAAGACAAGCCACCTTATCATCACCTCGGTATGTGTCACCTCAATAGAGGGAGGAGAATGCACCTCATTACTATGTACACATACCCTAAACGCCAGGAACACCACGGAAAATATTAATGGAGTGTGGGAGGTCAGTGATACTTCAGCTTTGCTTTCTTCTTTGTTTTTACACCAAAAACCTTATTCTCTGCATTACCAAGGTGACACGAGAACGTTGTTTATGTAGAAACTGAGCTGCATCACACATCATCTCACTTCCATGAGCTACTTTGACACAGAGCCCAACCCAAGTCACAGACTATCCGAGGCTGGACGGGCGTCGCACTATAAATAAAGGGTGGTGATGATTACCTGGCTGACAGTGCCAATCTTAGACCGTAACCAAAGTGGGTTGAGTTGACGCATGTCATGGCCATCAATATAGATGGATCCTGGGAAAACAAATAGCAAATAAAATTATATTCCAGGTAAATGACAGTACGACCATGCTTAGCCTATTGTGCGAGAAGACTGGTAGGAAAAACAGAAGAAGAAAAAAAAAACGGTGCAGGAATGATGAAGTGTCCCACGTCTTCAATTCTGTATCGAACCGGCACTTACCTGTACTGGGATCATATAGCCTTAATAGCAGTGAAACTAGTGTGGATTTTCCAGAGCCACTTGGTCCCACCACTGCCATGACTGATCCTGGGGGGACGGAGAGGTTCAGACTTTGGAATATAGGAGCATCTAGTCGGCTGGGGTACACAAAGCTGACGTCCCGGAAATCCAAGGCACCTTTAAATTTTTCTGGTGTAATCTCTAAACCCTCTGTAATGGCCGACATAGAAGTGATAGAGAATCATAAGTCAGACAGGCATCGTAATTCATCATCAGTTTTATCAGATGCCAGTCATCAATCACATCAACACCATTGTCACCACCATTAGTTAGATAGCAGTTATCAGTCATTACAAGTCCTCATCATTATCACCATCCATCAGTCATCATTCATCACCATCATTATATTTGATAACATATCATTACCATCCTCTCAAATCACTCTTCATCCATCAGTCATCATCCACGATCCATGGATGATGGGGATGACAGACGATTCATCAATCACCAGCAGCTGTAATCATGAGCCATCATCATGTTTAAATCGCATCATCATCCTCTCTACAATTGCAACGGCCGAGCTAGGTGCGTAAAAGTGGGGGAGACCACAGGGATTGCAAGGTGGTTGTCACAGGTGGCTCTGTAATCCCTCTCGACAATGACGGAAATGATGCTCTGCCCAGCTGTCGCACAGTGGTACAAATAATGTACGAGGGTACGTTTAAAGTAAACAGTTGTTTTGTCTCGGGTGACGCCAACACTCCCACCTGAAAACCCAAATGTAGCGATGGCGAAATAACTTGAGACAAGTCCCGTAGCTTGTATAAGTAAGCTGGGAGCATGCAGTTTTACTGAAGCTTTTTGAAACAAACAGTTGAAATCCACTTAGACTTTGCAGCATTACAAGGATTTAGCAGAGCTGGCGACGATGCAGTAAATTAACACGTTAAAAACAGTAGATTTGCGTGCGTCTGTCTGTCTCTCTCATCAATTATGATGTGTCATCAATCACAAATGATCACACATTGTACCCATCAATCAATTGCAAATGTAATCTTTAGCATCCATCACTCATAATCCATGAATCATCTATCATAATGTTTAATCACACATATCCTCCATGAATAATCATTCTCCCGCAATCATGCAAAATCACCCATTATGTTCAGTCACAGACATAATCTTCACTACAATCTTACCCATCAATCACCATCTTTTATTAATCATCAGTCACCAGCAATCGCATTCTTTGTCATCTATCACTCACATATCATGAATTCTCCACTCTGTGCTATTCACATATCATACTCACTACTACCCTCCACAAATTAGCATTCATTATTTTTAATCACACATTATCATCCTCCGCACTACCATGCGGGGGGTTGGCATAATGAACAGTGGTTTTTTCAGTATTTTTGTCATTTTTAATAACTTTTATGTAGCTGGGTCTTAATTTTGGGGTTTTCTCATTAATATGTACTTACATTATCATTCTTGGTAGATTAAAAAAAAGATTCAATATTTCAATTATGAGTATTTGGGGCAGGTTGCGCTCTTTTTAAAATAAATTCATCAAATCATACAACAATTCATGTACATAGTAACATAGTATGTTAGGCTGAATGAAGACAATGTCCATCTAGTCCAGCCTATATTTGCCAATATGGTTGTTTTTATGATATACGAGTGCTGGAAGTTCTTTCTTAAATACCAGTATTGTGCATTGCATTGATGCTGTTGCCTGCATCCAGCAGTATTTTGGTGACCCGACTGGTCTGGTATAGTGGCGGTCCTGCGTGGTGGGCACCTTTCTTTCTGATCACGCTCTCAGGCATTGTCTGGTCGCCTTCCGTGCATGTGCAGCCCAGATCCCATACATCACTTATTATAGGCAGCTGGGATCAGGCGTCACATACGATGGGATGGCGCGGTTTTCTCGCGGAGAGGTGTAGCCGGTAGGCAGGCACTTTACTTCCTACATGATTGGCCGGGTAGTATGAGCCTCACAGGTAGGCGGCATTTTTCTGGGGTTTTTAGAACCTCCGCTAGAAGGATTCAGCTGACCTCATTTGCCACCAGTCCACCATCAGGACTGCTGGTGCTTTGTCTGCAGTATTGGATAGGATCTCTTGGCTGCCTCTTGGAAAGGTTTTCATTAATATCCTTAAAATGCCTTAGCCATAATTCCATCTTGTTCAGCGACTGTCATCTACCCTTTTATAGTTTCAATCAAGTTAACGCATCGAGCAGGAGAATCATCATATATGGAGAGTTTATATTAAACCATCTAAGATATTAGGGACATTTATTGCCATCAAATAATTTTTCCACCTACAGATCTAGCTATAGACAGTCAGATTATTGGCCTTGCCACATCATCACTAGTAAGATCCTCTATCTCACGTAGCAGTGAGCATCATCTACAGACATAACGTATAGACCGTCGGGACATTAGAAGATTATTTAGACTTATGCCCAACTTTTTGATTTCCTTCTAAGGGAGAATGAGGTGGGACTGGGTCTTGGTATTCCTTTTTTGGGAGATGTGAAGATCTGAATGGTACATTTAGTTGGATGTGAGCCTTATCAACATCCCCTGGTACACAATAATTCAGACTCCACATCCTTCCCATGTTTACAGCTTTAGTTTCTTCTTTTTGTTTCTTTTCCATCTTTTTATAACGGGATTTGACCAATATACCGCGGAGTGATCACTATTCCTCTAACCTTACCAGATGAGTTTGTCCCTTCTGTGATAAAGGTGGAATATCTTATCGTTATCCTTTTTTTCCTCTGGCTGGGTCACACTATATTTTAATATTTTTTGTCTGGATCATATGATATTGTTTCCTTTTTGGACATTGTCCATTTAGCATTTGCTCCCCCCTTTTTTTTTTAATAAAGTTGAAATATTAGTGGGACCTTTCAGGGAATTTTCAGGCATCACCATCATCAGTCACCAACAATTGTAATCTTTAGCATCCATCAGTCATAAATCATTAATTAGTGACATGGGAAGGAATCTTTAACCCTTGTGTGCACAGCAATGCTATATAGAATGAGTATTGCCCGCTCATGGATACATTCTCCCTGGTTTGTCTCTCCAGCCACGATATGCAGGTCTCCAACTTATCTTTGTACTTACCATTGAAAGGCATCACAGGCTTCCGGTCCAGCAGTTCCCAGATACGGGAACCGGCGCCGAATCCCTTCATCAGCTCCGAATAGAAAGAACTGAGGCCTGGAATACAAAGTGCGGCCATAAATACATTACTTCCAGGCAATTACAGCTGCATCGGATATGAGGCCAGCCGCAGATAGTCCCTGTATCTACAGGTCAGAGATTAGTCTCCAGGTAACTATCTCCCTCCCAGGTGCGCAGCTAATTCCTCATCATTGGCCCAGGTGCAAAGGTTCTGCTGTACATCGAGTGCAGAAATCGTGCAGCTGTCCTCCCATGGAAATGGTCAATTAGTGTAATTAGTTCAATGTGTGCAGGAAAAATGGAGCATGCTGGGTATTTTTTTATGTGAGCGGAGAGCGCACACAACATTCACCTATGTGAACGAACCTATTGAAATCAACTTACTGAGTATTGCACACGCAAATTTTATGTATGCGAAACGCTGCACAAATACGTTCATGCGGTTCCGGTCTAAGGTGCCGATTTGGCCGCAGAAAACACAGAGTGAATGCAATCTAAAGCCCAAAGCACAATAAAATTGCACACGTACGACACTTACAAACATATAGCTCATGTTTACACTGAAAGATATAGGTATATATGATATACAGATGTGCATATACACACACAAACGCAGGCTTTCATACATACAAACATAGCAAGGCACACTTCTACACCTCATGGTGCACATGTGATATGTACCTTCTTAGTTCCAACAGTAAAGAAGCAGAGCCGCACCATGCTGCATTGGCAGTCGGCATCAGCGTTGTGACCAGGTCCCGCTCCCACCCCTTCCTCCTATGTCTAGTAGGCAGATGCATGTCAGCCACACATAGCAAGGAGGCCCTGCCCCTCAAGTGGCAACTCAGTGATGGACCCTGTATCTGACCAACCCTGCTGTACCACCACAGACAGTTTGTCGGGAGGCCACGAGAGTGTACTGGTCTGGCTCCCACAGTGTAGTATTAATATTATTAAGTGCAGGTCATTTGGTGTGGTGAAGGGGACCTGCAGGCCCCTCTGGTTTAGGGGCCTGGTCACAACTGCAACCACTATAGCTATACCACTGCTCCTTCCTTCTCTAAGGATGGAAAGTATCACAGGACTTCTCCGAAACTGATGTATCTGCGAGTGCCCGCAGCTCATAGGTCCCGAGAGTCAGCGAATGTTCACGTTGTATAAGGTTTCTGTTACGTTCTAAATACCATGTTTAATATTTTGCTTACCTCCAATGCTGATCCCCACCCAGAAGGCGTACATCAGGAAGGAGGACAGCTCGCCCACTGTCATTTGCGCTGCGCCTGTCAGCAGGCCCCCTTTATATAGCACGGCCAACACTATGAGGTTCCCCGACAGGCCAGTCTGCAGGACACAAACACAGAGCAGATTTGTGATTAACACCAGAATAAAAGGGAAGAGTACTGAAAGCCACCAATGCGAGTAAGGACCCCACAATGACGGACAGCGATGGAGAGCAACAATATAGACATCATGTCAATACTTACAAGGCCAAAGAAACCGGCCCGGGCAAAGGCCTCCTTATAGGCCAAGTCCAGAACGAAGTCCACTTTACTGTCGTACTTCTTCATTTCCAGCATCTCCTTCCCAAAAGCTCGCACCGTCCGGATGTTCCCAATACGCTCCTCCGAAAGCTTAGGGAGAGCAAAGTATGGAGATGAAAGTGCAACCCCAGGGTCGCCAAGAAAAGAGCCACCCAAGGGTCACCAAGAAATGGGAGGGAAATGAGGTCTCTTACTCTGCACAAGGGTCTCAGCAGGTAACATGCAGGAATAGAGCGGAAATAAACTGCCAAAGCCAACGAAACTGAATCAAACCTATGAAATGAGAAGAGAGTCCCCGAGAGTAGAATAACGAACCCGCCTCCACAGAGCAGATACCTGAGTGGCTTCAGCAAGTGAGTCTTGGGTCAGTTTCGAGACTTTTCGTAAATATCTCCCATAAATCACTGCGACAATGGCGAGTGGTGGGACGATGCTCAGAACAAACATGGCCAGTTGTGGAGAAACAAAGAACTAGAAGAAAAACACATGATATTAAATGTACATATGTATCTGCAAATGTGTCTGCCCATCTATGGTGAGCGGTCATTATAGATCATACACATGCAGCGTTACCATCATCCCCACTCCGACAGACGCCTGCGCCAGGGCTCTCAGTCCATCCGACAGGTTCTCTGTGACCGACCTGCCAATTAGAATTGTATCTGATGACAATCGGTTGATCAGCTCCCCGGTACGAGTCTGGTCAAAGAAGCCGACCTCCTGCTTCAGCAGTGAGGAGTAGAGTGAGGAGCGCAGCCCGCGGACGATCCGCTGTCCTGAGGGAGGAGCCACAAAAGTGTCCGTTAGAGAGAGGATGAGATGTGATCATTAGTGATGTAGGTGTCTGTGACTGCCTCTCCTGATCTAGGCATAGAATGTAGAGATGAGCGAACGTACTCGTCCGAGCTTGATGCTCGGGCGAATATTAGGGTGCTCGGGATGCTCGTTATTCGTAACGAGCACCACGCGATGTTCGGGTTACTTTAACTTTCTTCCCTGAGAAATTTGCGCGCTTTTCTGGCCAATAGAAAGACAGGGAAGGCATTACAACTTCCCCCTGTGACGTTCAAGCTCTATACCACCCCCCTGCTGTGAGTGGCTGGGGAGATTAGGTGTCATCCGAGTATTGAAATCTGCCCCTGCCGCGGCTCGCTATGGATGCATTCTGACATTAGTTCAGGGAAAGCGCTATCGTGTTGGAACTGCTATAGGGAGAGTGTTAGGAGTATTTTAGGTTTCAAGAACCCCAACGGTCCTTCTTAAGGCCATAAATCTTCTCTATATGCGCTCAATGGGGCCGGCGGCAGCAGCGCCGACCCCATTGAGAACATATAGAAGACAAATCCTTCTTCTCTGCCACAGCTGTAACAGCTGTGGCAGAGAAGAACGATGTTTGCCCATTGAATTCAATGGAACCGGCAATACAGCAGGTTCCACTGAATGCAATGGGCTGCCGGCGATCGCAGGATGAATGGTCGGGAAGGGGTTAAATATATAACCCCTTCCCTGCAATTCATCCAGAAATGTGTTACAATAAAAATATATACCGGCGTATAAGGCGACGGGGCGTATAAGACGACCCCCCAACTGTCACCTTATACGCCGGCAATACAGTGGAGCAAAGAATAAAAATCATTACTCACTTCTTCAGACGATCTGCGGCGCTCCTGCAGGCTGTCACTCCCTCCTGGTGTTTGCAGGCTCTTGCTCCTTCCTGGTTCCCGGCAGACTATTGCTTTCTCTACGAAAGGCTTTAAATCCCTGCCTCCAGAAACACATGTGCCTTCAGCCAATCACAGCCAATGACAATGATGTCATTGAATGGCTGTGATTGGCTGTGTTTCTGGAGGCGGGGATTTCAAGCCTTTCGTAGAGAAATCAATGCTCTGCCGGGAACCAGGAGGGAGCAACAGCCTGCAGCAGCACCGCAGAACGTCAGAAGAAGTAAGTAATGATTTTTATTCTTTGCCTAACTGTATTGCCGGCGTATAAGGTGACAGTTGGGGGGTCATCTTATACGCCCCGTCGCCTTATACGCCGGTATATATTTTTATTGTAACACATTTCTGGATGAATTGCTGGGAAGGGGTTATATATTTAACCCCTTCCCGACAATTCATCCTGCGATCGCCGGCAGCCCATTGCTTTCAGTGGAACCTGCTGTATTGCCGGCTCCATTGAATTCAATGGGCAAACATCGTTCTTCTCTGCCACAGCTGTTACAGCTATGGCAGAGGAGAACGATCGTTACGCTGACAGTGGGGGGGGGGGGGGGGGCACTCTTGCCGCTATTGTGGCTTAATAGTGGGACCTGGGAACTTGAGATGCAGCCCAACATGTAGCCCCTCGCCTGCCCTATCCGTCACTGTGTCGTTCCCATCACTTTGTAGAATTGCCCAGATTTTCACACATGAAAACCTTAGGGAGCATCGGCGAAATACAAAAATGCTCGGGTCGCCCATTGACTTCAATGGGGTTCGTTACTCGAAACGAACCCTCGAGCATCGCGGTAATTTCGTTCCGAGTAACGAGCACCCGAGCATTTTGGTGCTCGCTCATCTCTAATAGAATGGCTATAAAGAGCAGTTAGCACTCTTCATCTCCCTCATACTTGACCTCAGCAGTGGTCACGCACCCCACACTGCGTGGCCCTACAGTCACGCACTCCGCCATGTACCTGAGATTTGCATAAGGTAGACGCGGATCCCATTGGCCGCAGCTCCACAGAAGAAGACCCCGCACAGTAAGGCACACAGTGATGTAAGGCTGGACGTCAGATCCTGGGTGGGATTGGAGTAGATCACATCAATTACTTTTCCAAGGAAGAATGGAGCCGACATGGTGATGACACTGGAGACGGCGAGGAAGCTGACCGCAGCTGTAGGAGGAAGACAGAGCTCCATTATTACTGTGATTCCTGATGTCTCTCATAGTCATACTGTACATATGGCATATCATGAAAAGACATGACCCGGTCCTGGTTTCCAGTCGGGAAGTAAATGCATAGGAATAGCTATTCTCCGCAATAATGACTAGCAGACAGGGAAGCAGTCAGTATGCAGGATCAGTCAGAACCCCATTACTAGGACGACCAAAATTCATACTCGTTGCCATCGACCAAGTGTGTGCTGGGGAAGCTCCCTGACCTCCTGCTGAGAGGTGATGAATGTTGGATTCTCACCGTTAGCCCATTACTGATACTGGGGTAGTGTACAGAAGTTAATTTACAGAACTTTTTCTGAATGATCCATGTATGTCTTGTGCCTATGTGTTGTCAGTGTCTTCTATGTGAGCGGATTTGATGTGTATTCCATAGCTGCAGCACTGAATGGGTTACTGTCTGGGTTTTGTCTGGAAATGTATCTTCTGTATGTCATGTGACCTTGTGATATATATGTGGGTCCAAGGTGCATGATTGGGCTTTTTCCTGCTGTCTTCTTCCAGTCTTGTACTTGGGGTTACCCAGGAGAGGAACCTGTCTGCACACAGACACCTTTAGCCTGTGTGTAAGGAAGATAGAGGAAGCGGAGTGGATGGTTTGTATGTGTCCTGGGTTCCTTCTACCCAAGCCTCGCAACTAGGAGCAAGAGAGGAGTTGCAAGTTTGAGAGACCCCACTGTGCAGCACTGAGTGCATGTCCTATCCCGTGAGTGTGTACCGGTAGAGAACTGGCGTGTGTAAGAAAACTGTCCGGAAACAGAGACCCGCATTAACTAGGCCTGTGAAATCCCTCTGGCTTCCCATGTTTCCTCTGTGTCACACCATGCGTCCTCCTGCACGAGTGTCTTGCCGGTGGATACAAATTGTTACGGACTGTTTCAAGTTTGTTCATGTTCTTCTGCAAGTAAACGGCTTTACCGATCATTCCTGGTTCAGCCTTTAAAAGTCAACTCTGTGTGTGTCGGCTCTTTATTACATCTTCTGGAATTTACCAGAGAGGACGGGGGTGTCACACGTGACAAAGGACTAAGGTAAACCGCATTTGGGTTACCCCCATTTAATAGCCTGTCCTTGGCCACTGGGATGTGTCCCTGGTTACCCTCCGGGTGGGAGACGGTAGAGCCCCGTGACAAGGCCCAAACTCTATCCCGCTGTCTCCTTGGCTGGGGCCCGCTCCTGGGGCGCTGCACTGGTACAGGACGGACAACCCATTGACATCATGGAGGCCACCGCCACCAACGACACCTACATATAGATTATTCTACTGTTGGACATTTTCTCCATCGGATTATAACAAGGACTACATTGACAATTAGTTCTACATACTCGGGGAGGGGTATGCTGGCCAACTGTAGCATGTGCATTGGGGGGGTCTTGACTCTTTCTTGAAGGCAGATGTTGAGGGAAGAGTCAGGCATGTTGGATTTCAACACACCTAATCCTTCCAGTCTCAGGGGAGATAAGTGGTGCCCAGCAGGGGCTTCCTCCCCTCTCTACAGTTGAAAAAATATAGGAGCTTCTTTAGTAATACTGAAAAGTTAGACAGCGCAAACTTAAGGTCCTTTTAGACAAGTTGATTCTCGTTTGAATAAGTAACGTCAGCGCTAGCTCGTTAGCTCTCGAGCAGCGAAGTGTTCAGTCTTTCATATTCACTGTAATAGTGAGTGAGAGGAAGCGAACGAGCCAATGATGGTCTTTACGTCTGAATTAAATAAACGACAAACGAAAAGCAAACGATTCACTGACTTTCATTTCAAAGATTTATTTGAACAAAAATAGTCCCATCTAAGAGCACCTTTAGACCCGGCAGTCTTAGACCAGAGAGCTTTAAAATTCGTCAGATTTATCATTCATTGACAAATCTGGCATATTCCAAGTTTAGTCCACCTATTAGTTTAGTTTATGCCAAAAACTAAGCCAACCATTTGGTGCAATTTGAAAAACTGTCAAAAAAATGTCTAAAAAAAACACAAGATCAATATGGTGCAAGCTTGTAAAAAAGTTTTAGGGTGTAATTTGTGCCAAAAAACTGTTGTAATTTGAATAGTAAATGAGCTCCATAGTCGCTCAGCCACGAGTGCATGTGTAGGGGGGTGTTGCAAGGTTGTCAGCAGACCACCATCTACACCATACAGCTGCCATAACTGTAGAAGCTATGGTGAAGATCAGCTGGCCCTGTAGAGAGCTCAGTTCTATGTGTAGCTGATAAGAGGCGGCACTATGGGTAGAGCAAACAGATTCCATCCAAAGTTCATGATATCAGCAGAGGAGGAGTAGCAGCTCCATTCGAAAACTACCGCAGCTGCTAATCACTGGCCCCAGAGGACAAGCCCTGGGGGAGATAAGGAGGCATGGTGGGGGATGTGACTGGAGGAGGACACGCAGCTGCTCCAGCCACAAGGCTACAGTGCTGTAAGGGTTAAATTGTTTGGCAAATTTATCCAGGTAATTTGTCCAAATGTTCCATTGACCCGTATGGGGCTTGCAGAAATCCAAGTCCACACCGCAAGAGCGGACGGCAAGAATTTTCTGAAACAAATATTTCTGCAATAAAGCTGCAACGTGTGAACGACCCCCAGTCCCCCCCATCGCCATTACTTCCCATGTGAACGACCCCCAGTCCCCCCCATCACCATTACTTCCCATGTGAACGACCCCCAGTCCCCCCATCGCCATTACTTCCCATGTGAACGACCCCCAGTCCCCCCATCGCCATTACTTCCCATGTGAACGACCCCCAGTCCCCCCATCGCCATTACTTCTCATGTGAACGACCCCTAGTCCCCCCATCGCCATTACTTCTCATGTGAACGACCCCCAGTCTCCTCCCATCGCCATTACTTCCCATGTGAACGACCCCCAGTCCCCCCCCCCCCATCGCCATTACTTCCCATGTGAACGACCCCCAGTCCCCCCCCATCGCCATTACTTCTCATGTGAACGACCCCCAGTCCCCCCCCCATCGCCATTACTTCTCATGTGAACGACCCCCAGTCCCCCCCATCGCCATTACTTCTCATGTGAACGACCCCCAGTCCCCCCCATCGCCATTACTTCTCATGTGAACGACCCCCAGTCCCCCCCATCGCCATTACTTCTCATGTGAACGACCCCCAGTCCCCCCCATCGCCATTACTTCTCATGTGAACGACCCCCAGTCCCCCCCATCGCCATTACTTCTCATGTGAACGACCCCCAGTCCCCCCCATCGCCATTACTTCTCATGTGAACGACCCCCAGTCCCCCCCATCGCCATTACTTCTCATGTGAACGACCCCCAGTCTCCCCCATCGCCATTACTTCTCATGTGAATGACCCCCAGTCCCCCCCCATCGCCATTACTTCCCATGTGAACGACCCCCAGTCCCCCCCCATCGCCATTACTTCCCATGTGAACGACCCCCAGTCCCCCCCATCGCCATTACTTCCCATGTGAACGACCCCCAGTCCCCCCCATCGCCATTACTTCCCATGTGAACGACCCCCAGTCCCCCCCATCGCCATTACTTCCCATGTGAACGACCCCCAGTCCCCCCCATCGCCATTACTTCCCATGTGAAAGACCCCCAGTCCCCCCCCATCGCCATTACTTCCCATGTGAACGACCCCCAGTCCCCCCCCATCGCCATTACTTCCCATGTGAACGACCCCCAGTCCCCCCCCATCGCCATTACTTCCCATGTGAACGACCCCCTAGTCACCTCATCACCATTACTTCCCATGTGAACGACCCCCTAGTCACCTCATCACCATTACTTCCCATGTGAACGCCCCCCAGTCCCTCATCCCCATTACTTCCTATGTGAATGCCCCCAGTCCCTCATCACCATTACTTCCTATGTGAATGCCCCCCAGTCCCCTCATCACCATTACTTCCTATGTGAATGCCCCCAGTCCCTCATCACCATTACTTCCTATGTGAATGCCCCCCAGTCCCCTCATCACCATTACTTCCCATGTGAATGCCCCCCAGTCCCCTCATCACCATTACTTCCTATGTGAATGCCCCCAGTCCCTCATCACCATTACTTCCTATGTGAATGCCCCCCAGTCCCCTCATCACCATTACTTCCTATGTGAATGCCCCCAGTCCCTCATCACCATTACTTCCTATGTGAATGCCCCCCAGTCCCCTCATCACCATTACTTCCCATGTGAATGCCCCCCAGTCCCCTCATCACCATTACTTCACGTGACTGACCCCCAGTCCCCCCATCACTTCACATATGAACGACCCCCAGCCCCCTCCTCCCTATTACTTCACATATGAACGACCCCCAGTCCCCCCATCACCATTACTTCCCATGTGACTGACCCCCAGTCCCCCCCATCACCATTACTTCCCAAGCCGTGTGTACCCCAGTATGGTACAAATAGAAAAAACAGCTCATTATGCAAAAACAAACCTTAGGCCCCCTGTCCACAGCCGAGGCAGAATATCGCTAGCGTAGAATTGCTGCGATTTAAATCCAGCGAGCGGAGAAACGCAATGATTCTCCGCTCGTGGACATCGGCGCTGCACTTTCCATAGTAACACTATGA